>BLKR01000309.1:508286-604029 GCA_011170035.1 Teleogryllus occipitalis | reverse complement strand
TTTTTTAGCTCATAGAAGGTCATATCACATAAGAAAAAAATTGCAATCTCCAAATGTCACGTCATAGGAATGCCCTGTGATGATCACGAGTACGTTGACGCAACATCAGGCAATCTGTCGGCTAATTCGTAAACTCAGCGTTAGAAATACTTTTAATGAAACGCCCAAATAAGGGTGTGAGAATATTTATTGTCCTTTGGTTTCTCTAAAGCCGTTCTGAGGATCGCTTCGCATATGTGCAAACCGCGCATGGAAGGGTTAATAGTGTGTCCAGCGTTCACCAAGTTTCGTCCAGCCATACTGTGTCATCAAAGTTTGGGCGCAAATGTCTCTGAGAAAACGCATGCGCCACGCGACAATATCGTTTCTCCCCATTAACAATTTGCGTTTCTTAATTTTTTATATCAGAATCCCAGTTCGTGAGTAACTGTTCGAAGTGAAGCCACACTTCCACTGAATATTATGTATTTCGAAGCGATATCACAAGTATTTGTAAGGTCGGATGTTCCTTCCTTGCATAATAATTATAAATATGCCTACGAACAGCAACTTTCTGAAAAGTGTCTAGAATCGTAGTACGCCTTTCAATGTTTCTTTCCTCACCCGGAGTCTCCAGCTTCTTCCGTATTTTGCTTCTATCACAGGATTTTTGTGCAATTTCAGAGCATCAGCTGTTCGCTGTACTACTTTTGAAAGGGCCCATTATTACTTTTATCCCTCTCAAAGTAATCTCGAACATTTACGCAGCTTTCGCGGGATTGTTCTTTCGGAGGGACGCCTCGACCGGATTTCCTTTTCTCTTCTACGGGATGAATCCTCGGCCGCGGTTGCCGCTCTTCTGACGACAAGCGCTAACGAACGATGCGCAAAAACAACAATAACAAAGCAGTACAACAAACAAAGATAAAAAATCACTAATAATAAACAATGATAACAAGGAAGGTATAAAACAACTATAACAAAAACAACAAATCTAACAACACCGCTACTCAGAAATTCCGCACTCCCTACGCACTTTGAAATAATAACCAAACACTCGATACTAGTCTTTGCTCAGCTGGTTAATAACAATATTCCAAGTCCCGGAATTATTTTTTTTTTACATTTGTTGCGTCAAATTTGTTCCCTAATTGTAGGTGACAACATTGTGCCAATGCCGAAGCTTCTGATTCTTTGTTGCTTAGATTACGGTGATGGCAACATTACGTGACCATGAAATGTTAATCATATTCTAAATTTATTCGGACCTTTAAGTGTTTCTAACTTCCCAGAAAGAATAGCCTGATTTGAGTCACGTAGTACAGAGGCCCTGAATGAGCATGCGCGACGTAAGTATGTGGAATAAAGTAGGGAAGGGCGGCCATTTGCAGTTATGACTGTGTGGGCTCCAGAACACCAATCTTTCGCTGTAGAAACTTACTTTAAAAATAACGAGTCCCGAATTACTGTTCAAAGAATTATTCGGCGCTATTTCAGGTGGACACAAAATTGTTGATCACAGAACAATTTTCAGATGGGTGAACCAATTTTATAACAATGAATCTAGCCTTAAGAAGAACAGTCCAGGACTTCCTGGGCCGCAACGGACACCTGCGCGGATAGAGGAAGCCCATCAAGCATTAATCCGAAGTCCTCGGCGTTCCGCTGTCACACATACTTTAGGACTAAGAACGTCGCCACGTTACTTGCAACGTATCATCTATAATTATTGGCAGATCCACCCCTGAAAGATTCAGGTTATGCAACAGTTAAAAGAAAAAGATAGAGTTCCTCGAAAGACGTTTGCAATGTATTTCCTTGCTCACTAGTACCCGAACCGCAGATCTTGAACAATTTAGCGATGTCTAATGAGTCTCATTTTCAACTTAGCGGAGGAACAAGCAAAATTTTCGGTCTAAGCACCAGAGAGCCCATGTGAGCTGCACGAGAAACCGCTTCATATTGAACGTGTGACAGTGTGGTGTGCCGTTTCTTCGTTTGGCACCATAGGCACTTATTTCTTTGAGGACCACAATGACCGGGAGCGGTAACTCAGTGCATCAACTGATGCCACTGCAGAGACTCTGACCGGGAGGTCCTAGGTTCGAGTCCTGACGGCGGCAGGATTTTCGACCCTGGCTT
The DNA here is from genome assembly GCA_011170035.1 of Teleogryllus occipitalis. Taxonomy (NCBI): domain Eukaryota; kingdom Metazoa; phylum Arthropoda; class Insecta; order Orthoptera; family Gryllidae; genus Teleogryllus; species Teleogryllus occipitalis. The sequence goes on along the minus strand of BLKR01000309.1, from coordinate 601,908 downwards.
TTCAGCTAAGTCGAATTCAGTCGCTGTCTGGAGGAGAATTTTAGCGTCCAGCTGCTCTGTTCGGTAGTTTTCCGTGGTTTCTCCGATCAACACCAGGCGAATACCGGAGCAGTACCCTAACAAACGGGCCATGGACAGCGCGGGATCTTTCCTTCCTCTTCTTTGTCTTATCCTCTCCCCTTACACACACACTTACACTAACGTGCACTACACTACCACATATTCCGGGAGATCGGTCTGGATCTTAGAGCTTGTTCCGGCTGGGGCGGTGCCCCGCTGGTGGGGGAAACCCCACTAGCCGACGGTAGGTCGGCGCCTGTTCTCGCCATCCAGCGGGGGAAGATCACCGCCATCTTCCGAGAAAAAACATGCACTACACTCACGGGACTAATGACCAAATCATGTGACCAGCCCGGAAACACGAAAAAGCAATCAATCAATCAATCAGGACCACAATGGGCGCGCTTGTACAGTTACTAGTGAGTGCTAAATGAATATAGTAAATACCGTTCTTCTTCCGGCGCTGATCAATCGCAACCCACCTCAGATATTCTTCCAACAGGATGGGGCAACCTCTCATACGGCTTGACAATCCATGGCCATCTTGCGGGCTGCTTTTCATCGATTAATTTCCAAAGTTGGAGACATCAACTGGCCAGCGCGGTCGCCAGATTGAACCACCCTTGATTTCTTCTTATGGGGATACCTGAAGAGTCAAGTATACTCTACACGCCCTCACACGTTGGCCGATCTTAATCGACGAATAAGAGAAGCCTTACAATAAATCGCCTTGCACATGCTTCATCGTGTGATGCTTTAGCTCGCCGCTAGGAGGAATATGATCCGTGTAATGGTGGTCATATACCCGGTGTAATATTCAATAATTAATGACTAAACTTCACTAAATGGCATACCTTTACCTACGTTCTGAAGGTATTTTCAAATAAATAATTGTATTATTTACAACGTGCTGGTTCGTTTAAATTCTACTATTCTTTCTGCACAAACCTACATATTGGTTACCATATTCAAATCTTCAGCAATCTACTTGAAAATATTAAGTCAACTATTATGTTCTAAAACCCACTTTATAAGCAAAATTGAGCTTTCTATTGTATGCATAGTCAATAATGAGCTTTGCAACATTAAATATATGTATATCCCAAAGACATTCAAGAGCATTCGTTTTTGTAGCAACTATGCTTCATAATATCTTTAGCGTAAAAAAGTTTCATCTTATTTATAAATAAATTTCTCGAAATTCACTTTCCTCTTTTGAAAATTACGTTTATCTCATTCATACTTGTACATGTCCTTCGTTTTCGCGTATTCTCTCTCCTCGTGTGAGTTCTGATTATCGCAAGAAAAGAAACGAGGTGTGTCACCATTTTATTTGGTGATCCTGTTTTGTTCAACCTTAGAATAATCTCAATGAGATCGAAAAGTAATTATAACATCAAAAAATAAAAATCGTGTAATCTCATTGTTTGAATTAGTAAAGTATTGCACCTTGCCAACTACTTAACATATTAACGTTACTGGTGTTTTCATTGCCATTATTGGTGGAGGATATTTTAACGGATATATATGAGAGAATATTGTTTGCACATTTGTCTTACCAGAAAAAACTTATTGTTGATCTACTCACCATTAAATTACGTATGACAATGGACACGAATTAAAACAGCCGAGAGCAAGTGATTGAGAGGTGATTTGACGCCAATACATGCAATGCAGTGCTCGTCCCGTGTCTGATATCTCTACCAGTTTCGAAAAGGGATGGGAGACTATATATGTAAACCTTGATGTTTTTTATCCACTGTCATCATATCGACAGTCAATTATCTGTTGCAATATATTGCTCGCTGTCACATTATTTCTCCGGAAGCTCAAACCGGTTCTAAGGTAGATGCTGCACGCGCGCGCAAGGAAAGTTGTTAAACTCGTTTTTTTAAAAAAGACTATTTCCTTTCCTAATTATAGTGCGTACGTGAAAGGATGCGTATATGTAATACTTCCGCTGGAATTGCAAATTACTTCAATTACAAAGTTGGCGTTAAATATATGATACAAAAAGAGCAAAATTCGTTAAATGTTAGGCTGGCTCCAACTTGTTTTCACTTGAATAGATTCGATTAATAAAATGGAACAGATTCTATTTTCATTTGTAGTTTGGAATTTTGAAAATTGCAAAAGTTCACATTTGTTCAAATCATTTTAACATTTTTAAATGGAGATTTATTTGTAAAAGGACAGTATTCCTCAGTATTATAATTTCAAATCATTTAATTTAAACTTTTTAAAAATATTAGTAGATTTTAAATTCTGCTGAAGTTTTAGCCCCTTGCTAGCCTCTAGGTCATGATTTTTCGAAAATGTGGGTAGAATTCGTGTAATGATCGTGAAATACGGAGGTTGCTGGAAGAGTTTCTGGAAACTAGAGGGCCATATCCTGTGAGCGTTCTTCAACTGTCACGTTAGTAAAATTTACCATTTTTACCCACAATTCAACTAATAATCCTAATAAAGTGAGCTAGTTTTTTTTACACAGCATTTTTAAGAAAGAAGGTGAGTGGGAAAATGGAAATCGCACATGAACACTTCAATGAAATTTATAAATTGTTTTTTTCTCAAAATCGGATTGAGATTAATTATTTTTTTCCAGGGATAGAGCGTAGGAAGCCAAAACTATTGGGGCTAAAACTGTACATACTTCCTCGAATTATTATTTCTAGCTGCTCCACTATATTATTTTACTAAAAATCTGCAAAAGTGTTTACGATTATTATAATATTTTACGCACCAAGACTCGAAATCCGCTTCTCCGAGTTAACTCGCCATGAGCCTTACCTCTACGCTATAGAAACTCGGGAGTTTCGAACTCGGGCTTCTGGTTTCGAAATGTTAACATTTTGTAATTTTTGCAATTTTCAAAATGCGGAGAGTGTGCCGAAAATGACTCTAGCACCATATATTTTACAATCATTTGTTTAGAACGAGGAGAAAATTTAGTGAAACAATGTAAAGCAGTTTTTGAAAAAACATTTAAAAAAAAACTTTTGCGCCATGCTCTTGCGTCCTTTAAGCTAAAAAATGGTGCCATTTTTGAGAAAATTTGGAAAATGTTTTTGATTTTTCATGTAAAGTACCCTCAGAAATCAAAATATCCTTTTGAAACTCCCAAAGCCTGTAGTTCGTTCAGATCCTTACACAAAAAGACAGTTGTTTTGCCTTCAATCGAATTTTCGCTTTCAAAGACCCACAAAACATTAATTCTGGCTACATTACGTGTGAGAGGAAGTATGTTTTTGAACATGGTTGATCCACTTTTTCGTTTCTTTGTCCTCAGAATAAACGATTCTTGGTTGAAAATTCGTACGAATACAATACTTTTTCTTCTTACATTCGTAATAGCGGGAAAGTAAAAATGGCGCAGGATTGATTTTCATTGAAGTGTGTGAATTTTGGAAAATTTAATATTAAAAATAATGTGTGAAAGTATGTGCACTACAAGTTTTGACGTGGCAACAAAGGAGGCGGCAGCGGCGGTTTTGGTGGTGGCGGCGGCAGGTCCACTGGCAGTCCTTCCAGGGCGTTCGTCGTTCGATTCTATCGATTCCGAAGTCCATCGTCGCTCCTTCCAGACGATCAGTGTTCAATACATGGGCTCTACTAGATAGTCGGCCACTCGTCGTCGATTCGTAAATATTGTGACATTTGGAAGGACAGTCCACTCTTGATGTCAGTTGTCCTCTCGTTCTCCTTCGTGTTTTAAATGACCTCCTTTTAGTAAATTTTTAACATTTGTTATCATTTATTTTATTACATGACTAACAACTGCGACGTTGTATCGATTATTTAATTTAGAATAGAAAACATTAATATCATGTTTCTGAACGACGGCACACACATGACACGCATGCATGATAGAGTCACTGTCGAGCGACTAAAATAAAATAGAGGTGCTACAGAAGGGCACAAACTTTCGCGTCCCAATTTTTTCTAATTTCCTTGATGTGGACTGGGTTTTAAGGTCTTGCACCATCTCTGGACAGCTGCCATCTATGGTCGCCCTAAGTACTTTCTTTTGACATTTTCTCTAAACAATTTCTTTTTCCTAATAGTACAGCGGAAATATTACTTCAAGAATACTAAAGAAGAGTAACACTTGGTCCTAAATGGCAATTTTCTTTGAAAAATGTGGAGCCGTTTTTAAGAAAATGGAGATTAATCATTACTGTAAATGCGAAATTTGAAGCTCTTTTTCGAAGGATTTTATTGAGTTTTCGAAAAACTTCATTTAAAGACATTGGAAGAAACTCCACTCACAAATGCAACAATGAATGGAAATCGATGGAAATATGCATATGGACGTCGTGAGACACGTTTCAAAGATATTACATTTGTGTAATTCTTTAAAACAAAAGAATACACCAAAGTGATTTTTGTATCATCTTAAACAGTATAATTTTCACTATCCGTACACAAAATTTGAAGAAAAAGTTTGGAGCCATTTCTGAAAATATAGCGTTTGAGCGTTTTTGAAAATGCGGGATTTTGATATTTTAACTGACAACCATTGAGCTTTCAAAAAACTTCATTTGACATTATTTAAAGCACATGCACTCACAAATATACTCCTAAATACACTCATAAATGTACTCATAACATGAAGAAATCGACTCTAATGTAAATATTACCGACGTGAGAAACAAGTCAAAAAAATTACATTTTTGTAATTTTTGAAAAACTTAAGGAATACATCAACATAACGTTCATGTCGTCATACAGTGCATTTCGCAATATCCATACCAAGATATTAAAGAAAATATTTGGAGCCGTTTTTGAGAAAATCTTGCTTTTGTAATTTTTTTAATTTACAAATATTGCACGTCTTATTGCGAAAACTACTAAAAGTTTCAAAAAAATATATCACCTTATTAAAAGAACTGATTACCAGCAACAAACTTCATTGGAAGCAAAAATATGTATCTTTAATTTTGTAGTTGTAGGAAGACGCCGAAAAATTCAACCATTCGCAATTTTCGAAAATTCAGAGTTACCCACGAAAATTGGACCTATACCACCTTTATAACTGTATTTCCCTCTATTATTACAAGAAATGTAATGAAAATATTTGGAGCCGTTTTTGAGAAAATTTTGAAAATGTCCGTGGGGCTTCATGTAAAGTACCCCCAAATTTTAAATAATGTTTTTCGAAATCTCAAAGCTTCAACGAGAGCCAGATCACCTGTGAATTCTCCAATTTGGAAAAGATCGTTCGAATGGTTTAGGCACTATTAGTGTTCACTGACGGACGGACAGGAAGGTAGACGGACACACAGACTGACACAAAGACGGACACACAGACGGACAGACAGACGGACAGAGAGACGGACAGACAGACGGACAGACAGACGGACGGACAGACAGACGGACAGGCGGACAGACAGACTGACAGACAGACGGACAGACAGACAGACGAACAGACAGACGAACAGACGGACGGACGGACAGACGGACGGACGGACTGACGCACGGATGGACGGACGCACGGACGGACGCTCGGACGGACGCACGGACAGACGCACGGACAGACGCACGGACAGACGCACGGACAGACGCACGGACAGACGCACGGACAGTCAACACAGACAGACGCACGGACAGACGCACAGACAAACGCACAGACAAACGCACAGACAAACGCACAGACAGACGGACGGACGTTTAAAAAAAACGCTTTTTCGGTATCAGGCGACTCCAAAACGTGTATTTCCGTTGAAAGCTTGAAATCGATTTTTCGCAGTATTACATAACTTTCTTTATACAACGTATATTACTCTCGTATATACGTATGTATACCAGAAAGAACTAGTGCTACAGAATGGCACAGACGTTCTCATAGTAAAGTTTTCTTTCCTTGGTGTGGGCTGGTACCGTACAGTCATGCCCCTCCTTCTGGCCTGCCGCCATAGGTCGGCGTGGCACCGAAACCACGTGGTCGGAAAATGTTAGTTAAATGTCAAAAAATTTTTTCAGACAAATCAGTTTTAGGACACTTACAAATACCACAACCTATCGAAATTTGACGAAAATTTAAAAAAATCGATTTCTTTTCGACCTGAACTTGCAATACTGAACCACGGTTTTGGTCCCCATAATTATCGAATTTGTATATTGGCTTAAAACAATTAGTTTTGTTCCTATTGTTCAACGATTTATAATGAGCTTGAAGTGAAGACAAACGGGTTAATAAGCACAGCAAATGCAGTATTATAATATCCGTATAAGCATCCGTCACTATGTGCGAGAAAGCACGTGATGTTGAGCGCCACTACTTTTTACCATTCTTTGATACATACGAGAAGAAAAATTTAAAAAAAAATTGGTGAAATAATTTGTTTAAAAAATTAAAAATTGGCTAAATTTTACTCAAAATTATGCAAAAACTACTCATATTTTCGAAACATTGTACGTGACCTTATTACAAGATCTTCCAGAACAGATTTTATGAAAGAAAAAAATCTCTATCTTCAATATTGTAGTTTGTAGGACGATAAAAAAACTAAAATTGCAATTCTAGAAAAATCGGTGGTTTTAACCAAAAGACCTGTCCCATTCTTTTAAGCGTCCTTTACGCTAACCGAGGACAAAGCTTATACCAAAAATTTGGAAACATTTCTGAGAAGAAAGTGAAAAGTTGATGCTTCATGTAAATTATACTGAAAAATCAAAATATCCGTTTGAAACTCCACAAACTTTGAGTTCATTTTAATCGATCGGGGAATATCATTTTTTGAGAAAATCTGCTGAACTGTTTAGGGACTAGCGTTGACCACAGACGGACGGACAGACAGTCGTGTTGTGTCAATCGAATTTTCGATATTAAGGAGCCATAAAACATGGATTCTGACTAGGCAACAATTTAGAGTAAATACTTTAGTTATATGTACGAACAAGATTTTACCCTTTCTTTTACCCTGGACGGGCAATAAAAGTTCTTCTGCCGAAAAATCTCCCTTATTCCGGGACACAATTAGAATACTTTCTTTTCTTACAAAGTAAATGCGAGAAAGTAAAATTCGTCTACTGGCCTGAACCTTTATTTTGGTTTCAATGGAGTTTTATATGGTTTTGTGGGGAAATATATGCTAATTTTACTTCCTCGACCTAATTTGTTCTAAAAAATCAGCTTTTTCAAAAAAGTTCACGTACCGGTACAGTTTTTTGAAAACAAAACTACCAGTTTTCGCATTATTTGTGCTTGAAGTTAATGCAATTCATAAAAAAATATTTCTAAAAAATTTCTCCAATTTTTTTCTTTTTAAATTTTCCCCACGCATTGAACAAGAAACTATTAAGAGAATGGAGCAGGTCTTATATTCGTTGAACTCTATGAATTTTCGGAAATTGCAATTTTAAAAGTAGTGCTAGAAACTGTGAGCTGTTGTAGCACCACTAGTTTACATGAAAACCGTAAAATTTACATTAAAAACGGTCGACTATGCCGGCGGCGCTAGCCGAATTTGTTTACTACGCTCCGTGAAGTCACGAAGGTTAAGCGATTTCGAGACTCGCGGGTTCCTGGTGGGGCGACCGGCCAGGAAACCCGGGAATCTAACGGCGTCGAGCCCCTGGCTGAAGGGATAAAAAGCACTGACTGACTGCGACGTGACGAGAATCGACAAATACATTAATTACACAATAACAGTAATGATCGTAATTACTTGGTAACGGAGGATTATTCCAACAAAAGCGCTCAACGCCCAACAAGGGTTAACAGACGCGTTGAGTCAACAACGACGCAACAAATTTTTTAAAAAATTCTTCAGGCTTATCCACCTTAGGTAACGGGGATGGTGGTATCGACCTTCAATCAAATTTACAATATTATCTAGTAAATGTTGCGATCTCAGCTCTTTGGTCCGAAAAGTCGTGGGTTTAAATCCCTCCTTAGACATAGCTGTTTGTGCCTTGCCTCTCATGCTTGTGTTGTCGCGGAGGGCTTCGCGTTCTGATGACCCCAGATGAGAGGAGCCCGCAAGTGTGTTGGTGTCTAGTGAGTGGTCGAATATGCGTCTCGTTGGGACTGTTGACTGGATAAACGACCCAGGAAAAAAATGTTACCTTTCCTCCAAATCACTACCATAACGAAGTTCTTCTCGTCGGTCGACTATGGCGAAGAAGAGTTTCATTATGCCTCGCACGCATCTCTTCCTTTCGTGCGGAAGGCGATCCGTTGCATTTCCGGATTGCTGCAGGTGTGCGCGACCCGCGCTGAATGGGAACGGAATGAAGGCAGCATTCTACCCATTCCCACACACGTTCACATGGTTTTTGCTCAAGGCAGCTGCGCAGAGGAAGTGCGCTAGTTATAGGCGTTATTCATCGGGCGGCATGACGTAACCCCCCCCCATGTAATGTGGGTGTGTTCCAGTGAACTTCGTCGATTTATCTAATACATTAACAATTACACGAAATAAGCATTCAAGTACGCATTTAAAACATCAAAATGTTTAATAAAAAATACATCATCTAGAGACAAAAGAATTTTGTTCAATTTCCACGTACTTTTCTTCGTGTTTTGTTCAAACTTCATGTTACAGTATATTCATATTTTTCGATGACACAATTATCTTTTATTAAAATAAATGTTTACAAAATGTTCCTTTAAAAAAGTAACGTTATACACGACTTGAATGCCACATGTTTTCTTATCGTTGTAATTTGAAATAATGACACAAATATATATTACAAAAGATTGAAGTTCAAATAGTTTCCTTGTTATGTGACGCGTCGACATAGTGCTTATTTATTTATTTATTGTAGCCCAAGCTCCAATACCCAAGCTCCAGTACCCAAGTCGGTTTTTGCACTTATCGATCTCATGATAGTGACAACAACAAAATTTTTTGTCGTCAATGTCAACTAAATTCAAGAACTTTACGAAACATAACGAGATCATTTTAAAATTATATGAATAGTAAAAGTGTCAATAAATATTATCTACGCGACCATTACAGGGCAGTACCCGCTGAAGATAACGAAGCGGCTGGCCGGCTGAGTTGACATGAAGTGATGTCACTGAAATGCCTTTGACCAGAAGGTCCTAGGGTTCGAGTACCGACGGTGGCAAAATTTTCAACACTAACAAGTTAGCTAGGTCGCTATTCTAGCGGTAGCTATTCTAACGACCGGCTGCACTGATCAATACTTTTCGGTGGTTTCTTCGATTAATACCAGGCGATTGCTGAGGCAGTACACCTCAAAGAAGCCATGAATCGCCCTCGATTTTTCCTTCCTCTTCCTTGTCCTACCCTCACCCCTTACACACATCCACACACACTTGCATGCACTACACTTCTACTCATGCCCGGAGACCAGTCGGGAGCCTAGAACTTGTCCCGACAGGAACAGTGTCCTGCTGTTGCGAGATACCTGGATTAGGAAAATCCCTCAAGCCGATGTGTATTGTCGGCGCTGGATATCACCACCCAGCGGGGAAACGTCCGTCCGCCTGTCAACCCCACAGGGAGGAATCGCGGCCGCCTATGCGGTCACGATCTCTGGTGGAGATGACCATTCGGACCCTAAATTTCAAGATGCAACTCACATCGTTCGCTTCAAGGTGAAGGCAGGCTTCAATGTACATGCTAATCACTGTGTTGCCGGGCTTGCCCGATATCCTACCAGTTGGTCCCCTCGCACCGACCTTTAGGCTAGATCGGACGAAGGACGTTCTTAGGAATACTCCGGATCCCTCTCATAGAAATCCAGGAGGGGTCAACGAACTCTCTTCCCCGCGAGGTTGCTTAGGTTCTGGCGGCACTCACGTCAATAGCCTCAAGGTGGAGGCAGTGAGGAGACGAGAAGGGGTCCCCGAGCCGCTCGGACCTTAGTTCGGGTGGCTCGCTGTTGGGCTCTCGGCTTTGTCGTGGAAGTAGCCAGACTCTCTGTTCAAAGACAAGGGACCTGTCCCAGTGCATGTGAGTAGAGTATTGTTTGGACTCCGGTACCAGCCTGGATAGCTAGGAGCTCTGTAAGGCGGCCCACCCAGGCATTGTATGGGGAAGTTGCCGTGAGGGCAAATTGCTTTCCGGCGGGATATAGATACTAGCCTGTCGGCGTACATGTGCGCCGGCGGGAGGTGAGGATAAAAGTGAAAATCTTAGGTGCCTACCCCGAGATTCACGCGCCCTGGACGAACAAGGAATTGTGTGGGGTGGTAGTCCACGCAGGATCATGACTGTCCCCCGCAGGGGGGTAGACGGTCGTAAAGCCTAAGACTTAGTGGAGGAGGCAATGACTACTCGGCCCCGAGTTACCCCGCGGCACTCGCGTCGTTAGCTCCAAAATCGAGGCATTGAGAAAGTGGCTCGCCACGACGTTTGGGCAGGAATGGGCGTGGCGTTCGTTAGCCGACATTCTCTGAACAGCTAGCGGCGGATCTCAAACCCACATGTAAAAGTCCGGCGGGGAGCATGAACCCCCATATCAGGATGTCTAGGTTCCGGTGGCACTCACGTCGATAGCTTCAAGGTGGAGGCTTGGAAGAGACAGGTTGGGGGACCGAGCGATCCAGAGCTTAGAGCGGGTGGCCCAGTTGGACACTAGGCTTCATCGTGGCAGAGGCCCGATAGTCTGGGTAAAGAGGAGGGACTTGTCCTGGTGTGTGCGAGTAGCACTTAATTTGACTTCGGTGTTAGTCTGGAAAGGTAGTAACTCTCAGCTGGCAACGTGGCCCGACTCTAGTTTAACTGGTGAGGTTCCCGAGACGGATACCTGCGATGCGGAGGGATACGGATTTCAGCCCGAAGGTGTTCTTTTACTGGAAGGGGGTGCGGATAGAGGCTAGCATCCCCCTGGGAGCAATCCCACTGATACAACAAGAAAATGACGCACGATTTTCATTGTACTGTCCATATGTGGGGAACACTAAAACCATTGGTAGGAAATTTTCGAAAATGAACATTCCCCGATTTATCTGGCCCAACTCAAAGGTCTGCCCCTGGGACATTCTCAACATTGTCTCAAAAATGACTTCAAATTTTGTGTTATAATAAAGTGAAATACACTGATAAAGATGGCATACGTCCGATTTTCACTGTCAACTCTGAATTTTCGAAAATAACTTGTTTGAATATTTTTCATTCTCTCCTCACAACTACAATATTGAAGAAAGAGGTTTTTTCTACAAATGAAATTTGTTCTCCATAATTAGTTATTTCATGCTCTTTTAATAGGTGCGAAAACTAATTCTTTTAAAGCTAATACATCAACACAAATTCGGCAATTAAATGTGTATTTTTTCCTTCAAAAATTAGAAATTAGAAATGCGCGTTAAAGCGTTATTAAAGCATCAATAGACGATTCCATTGGCATTCATGCATGGCGAATATTTTCTTATTAATTCTCTTCCAATTTCTTAACTGCGAGTAATTAAAAATTGTTAATACAGAATATATATTATTAATACAGAAATCTAATCTAATAAAATTAATTAACTACTGAAAATAATTACCGATAACACTAAAAACTAAAATAATAATAATAATAATAACAATAACAACAATAACATCAAAAACAAAACCTGCCGCCGTGGCGCAGATATTTGCGGCAGCCGACGTCTGCACCGAAGTGGCTGCAGGTTCGAGTCCTGCGTAGGTATGCCCGTATTTGTGATTATTCCTTCGCCCCTCATCAACTCCTATCACCTCACAATTCACGGCTTAACAACCTTGTAATACCAAGGAATACAGCCGAAAAGCTGATCTCCATACTGACAAATGTTAATCTCTCTCTGGGATAAATATGACTGGGCCTCTGAAGAGAACGTGTAGCGTGGTCAGAAATGGCCGATACACAGATAATAATAATAATAATAATAATAATAATAATAATAATAATAATAATAATAATAATAAATTTATGTAAGTGAGCGTTCTTTCGGTTGCAATTAATCAAATATTAAAGTACAAAAACAAAAAAATAGAACAATCAATACATACAAATAATAAAATTATAAATAATACAAATAAACAAACAAAAATAAAATAAAATCACAAATAAACAAGTATTAAAAAAATAGATCGAATGTGCCCATCCCTTTAATTCACTGCATCTCCCCTCGTAACAAGTAATTTATTCATTAACGGTAAGAATATACTTCGCCTGCACTTTCATTGACCTTCACTGCACTTTGCTGCACATCAGTGTGCTCTACATTTGCGCTCTTAAGAAATTTCAAACGGATAACTCGCCTGCTTTTGGAAAGTCCCTAGCACCTCTGTAGGTAAATTGCTCGAGTTAGCAATGGAGCTATTTACGAAGCTGAATTTTGCTGTAACAGTTTCTTAACCTTCTGCACTTTATTTTGTGTGGTCACCCCTACTTAAGTAGCGAGGCATTTCAAATCTTTCACTGATAAATGTGTGTGACAGTTGCTTTGTGTTCGTCTCCAAGAGGGCACAGAGTCGTACTGCGTTTCTACGTGTAACTAACGATTCCATGAATTTAGTCGCTTTTTTCTACACTAGGTTTAACGCTTTAATCGGACCTCCTCTATGAGAATCCCTTCAATCATCTCCGAATTCCATCGGGAGCGGTATCTCAGTGCATCAACTGATGTCACTGCAGCGTCTCTGACCGGGAGGTCCTAGATTCGAGTCCTGACGGCGGCAGGATTTTCGACACTAGCTTCTCAGCTAGGTCGAATTCAGTCGCTGTCTGGAGGAGAATTCTAGCTGCCGGCTGCTCTGATCGGTAGTTTTCCGTGTTTTCTCCGATCATCACCAGGCGAATGCCGCACCAGTACCCTGCCAAACGAGCCACGAACCGCGCGCGATCTGTCCTTCCCATTCCTTGTCCTAACCTCTCCCCTTACACACACACACACACACACACACACACACACACACACGTACAATAACATGCACTACACAACCACATATCCTGGGACTTGTCCCGGCTAGGGGGGGGCCGCTGGTGGGAGAGTCCTGGTTAGGGGGAAACCCCACTAGCCGACGGTAGGTCGGCGCCGGATCTCGCCATCCAGCGGGGGAAGATCACCGCCATTTCCCGAGAAAAAACATGTACTACACTAACGGGGCTAATGACCAGAGCAGTTGACGCGCCCGGAAACCCGAAAAAATCAATCAACCAATCAATCTCCGAATTCCATTATGGGACGAACCAAAGATATGTAAGCCTGTATTATCGTGTTACAGTTAGCTTTCCGTTATATATTCGTAACAAAATGATTTCCAAGCCTTTTGTGTAGTAATCTTACGTAATCAGCCCAGCTGAGGTTGCTTCAAATTATTACGCCCAGATATTTACAACTCCGTGTCTCATGGATTTTATTTCTACGCATTGTAGAGTAGTGTTTCCTTGTTAGAGCCTTCGTAAAAGGAATTGTTTTGCTTTTCTCTGGATTAGTTTTCATTCCGTTTACGAAAGACTATTTCATCAATTTGTCAAAAACTTTTCGCAACTGGTCAGTGTCGGATTTGTCACTAACTTTTCGATACACCATGCAGTCGTCCGCGAAAAGTCTGATTGACGATAAATTTCGATGTCGATATCATACATAAGAATTAGAATTAAGTCTGATTGACGATAAATTTCTATGTCGATATCATTACCATACATAAGAATTAGGAGCGACCCCAACACGCTTCCCTGAGGGACGCCGGACGTCGCATAAACCTCGCCAGATAGAAAGTCAGCAATTCGAACTCTTGCCATGTCCGACCGCGGAGAACTTCCCTAATCCAGATGACTACCTGAGGGTCTACTTCTTATTCGATCATTTTATTTAGAAATCTGTCGTGAGGAACTACATCGAAAGCTTTAGAAAAATCTATAAAGATTGCATCGATTTGTTTCTCCTTGGTCGAGCGAATCGGCAATGTCTTGACATACGGTAGCTAGCTGACTATCACAAGAATAGCCTAATCTAAAGCTGTGTTGGTTAGTTAGTTGAAAGTTATTCTTGTTCCATATATATTACAAGTAGTCGGTAATTTGATGTTCTAACAGTTCACATTCTATCGATGTTAAGCTAATTTGTCTACAGTTAAACATTGATGATCGATTTCCCCTTTGTATATAGGAACCACTGTAGCTCTTTTCAGTCATTAGGGATTTTACCATTGTTAGTAGAAACTTCGGCAACTCTCGCAATGTACGGAGTTCTGGTTTCCCGTTCCAATCGTAGAACTTCCCCGGAAATTCCATCAGGTCCCACGGATTTCTTTGTACCATGATTCGCTTCCGTAATAACATAATGTAATGATTTGTGAGACTAGCCCGCAAGAATGCATGGAACACGGAACGTCTATATAAGCAAAGAGGAGCCAATAATGAAATAAACAATAGACAACAGCGCCGCGTAATAATAATTATTAGGAAAGTGATAGAAAACAAAAGGGGCGGAAATAGGCATTATGAGCAGTGAATAGAACCCAAATTTAGGAACATTTTGAACCAAGAATCACGTTATTCGAGCCACAGGTTCCATAAATATAAATTGTGTAAATCGCATGTATAACACGGCGAAGATTGAAGACATGGTGACCATTGTTGTACCTCTGAAAGTATACAACAAGACGAGTTTTACTGAATATCCAGTGAATGCCAGGGTGGATTTTGACCATACTTTCAGAAATTATAGAGAAAAATATTTAGATCAGGGCAAAATTAGTCACGGCGCGGGGGGATTTATTTAGGGCTCGGAATAAATTATTATCCAGTTTCATAGCATAGCGGATTAAGAAAGAATTGAAGGAGCGACTGAAAATGTAAGTGACGTCATCACGAGTTGAGAAGACGAAAAATAAAGGTTTTTGGAAAAAGGAAAACAGGAAAGGGGAATTCGGTGATGTGACGATTACAAAATGAAAGCTAGTAAAATTATGAAACAGATAATAAGACGCAAGATGCCCGAAAACAGTGAAAATGTAAACGTTTTCGAACATTTCTTATGGTGATGGGCATGTGTTTAATAAAAAGACAGTCACTTGGATTGTGTGGACCAACAATGTAAAATGTGTTACAGACAGAAAGAGTTCGGGTTTGATGAGGATCGCACGCGTTTGGATGCTGTGTTAAATTTTTCGAGAAATTTCGCGGAAGTGTCGTGCAAAAGTTTTTGAGTTATTTTCGGTTGTATAACATCAATTTTTTAAATTAGGTCGAGCTAAAATTTAATTTAATTTATTTAGAAATTCACGAAAAAAAATCCACATGGACAGTATTCACGCAAGCTAGGCGCAAGAAACAGGATCGTCGCAAAATCTAAATACGTCGCGAAAGAAAATAGAAGTAACGTCTAGGGAAGACGCGATTAATGCAAGGAACAATAAACGGAAGTACATTTGGTAATTTTTAAATGGACGAGTGCATCTGAGATCCGATGGCAGCTGAACGAGAACTGCGTACATGAAAAATGCACGTTACAACTAGCAACGACGGGCGCTGACAGAACGTGACATCGCTGCGAAAAGGGAAGTGGCACGAATTGTGCAATTACTGTTTTTGTTGTTGTTTGTTCACGCGCAAGTCTAAAGAACAAATTCTGTTGAAGACCAAGTCATGATATTAGGTTAAGGATAAGATAAAAGCCAAAAAAAATAGGGGTCACGACGGAATGCGCATTCTGATGTACGCATGAGATTTTCGTATTATGTTTTCAGTGTGCATGGTTGTATTTCTTTTTTCTGTAAGCTTATGTATTTGTGTTGTCACGTTTTCGCAAGCCGGAAAGGCAGATTGTGTTTATGGATAGGATATAAGCAAACAAAAAAATCCGAAATTAAACATATGAGCATCCCACATGGCTCATAATTGCCTTGAATTCATGTGTTTTTATTAAATAGTTGTATACAATTTGACCCAGGCACGAACGAAACGTACCCTTACTTCAACTCCGTATGGAGTGAGCGTGCGGACTACGACCAGGTAGGTTGTGAATGATTATTCGAGCTAGCAGAGGTACGGGCAACCGATAAGCGAAGGTATTGTGGCACCAAATTGCAAGTTAGAGCTAGGCAGGGCAAAGATAGTGCACGTGACGAGTAGAGAGAGAGGGCACATTAAGACCCATTACAGTGGCGCACCAACGTGGGGGGGGGGCGTCGTGATTGAAGATAGCCATTACAATAAGATTGGTTGTAAGCAGATTTTCCCGTATCTTACACTGTAGTTATCATTACGTGACCAAATGTGTCACTCTTTGGAGGCGTAAATGCGGACACTTAGTAACAAAGTACGTACAAATTAAGTTTCCATAGTGTTTTTTCATTGTGTTGCAAATAGATCTCCCGCTTCCTGTTTTGAATGCAGTTGTAATATTTTTGTTTCCCCAGCGTCTTTTCACGTAATTTTCCTCAACTCTTGTCATTATTTCCCTCAACTCTTGCCTTTGTTACGTAAAACCGAATTGAGATTTTTCTAGTGAAATCTTCTTCTCCACTAACAGCTATTTTGCCCAAACGCTAATATTTTCTGATAATTTGATGATGTAATTTGTTCCTGTCTTTCTCATATTGTGTGTTTTTCTCGCTTTTCTTTAGAGCCGTCTAATATGTCGATATTTTATTAAGACTCCAGATATTTTTTTTAATTTTGTACGGAACAAAACGCTCACAACTATAGCACAATGGACTTGACGTTGTTCTATATTTCCTCAACATTAGAGACAGTTCTCACCCAACGAGCATATTTTTCGTGCAAACCGCCCTGTAATCTAGGTACATTATTTTTACGAAAAATCGGTAAACTTTTCCGCGACAAATTATTGAATTTAACGTCCCATTCCATTTTCAGGAAAACGCCACTGTGATCGCTTACGCCTGCAATATTGTGGCCAGAAATAAAACGTTCTTCTGTGCAAACGAGGAAAATGTCTAGAATTGCACACTCTCGTTGGATCCTCAACTATTTGCCTGTATCCGCAGTCTCAAACAAGTCTATTCGCGAGCGCTTGTACCACAATAATCCCTTCAATTTCGCCAGCCCACTTTACCTGGACCAAGTTGAGATCGTCGCCAGTTACGTTTTGCTTCGTAGAAATGTTGAAGAAAACGGTCCGGTCTGTGGGTCTTCTATCACGCGAATAACTTCTTTAGAGCTCCTTACATGTCCACAATTTCACATCAACCTTTTGGTCCTATTCCTCTCACTTCAATGGTAAGTATTTCATAATCGTCATGTATCTATGATTCTATACAAGACAAATTATTACCAACACGGATAAATATGCCC
Source organism: Teleogryllus occipitalis (assembly GCA_011170035.1). Lineage (NCBI taxonomy): Eukaryota > Metazoa > Arthropoda > Insecta > Orthoptera > Gryllidae > Teleogryllus > Teleogryllus occipitalis. The sequence continues at coordinate 584,640 of BLKR01000309.1, read as the reverse complement.
CCACCTCGGCGTCTTGTATCCCTTCTAAACGTTGTGAAGCTCGATCAAAAGATTTTACCGTTGTGAATATCGTTTGCAAGCCATGATTCCGAGCCAATTATTGCGTCCAGATAGTAAATACCAACTAAATCGCAAAAATTAATTGTTGTACTCTACAAACTTTTACAGTTAGCCAGCAAGAGCTCATAACCGATACTGTCGTCACACCTTTACCAACCCCTCTCTGACCGTCGACGCAATTCCACGTGTACAGGTGCGCCACGCCGCGTGGACACCGGACCAGGACTGATGTCGACGCCATCAGTGACTAAAAGCTTGGCTATTACCAGCAACACAAAGGCGTCCAGAAAAGGAGCATCAAAGTTTCCATTCCTAAAGTCCATTCTACGCGGGCGGCCCAGGAACACCTTCAGATCGCAACCCATGATCCCTTTTCCTGGGCCGGCAACCTCCAAATTCAAAACGCTCACTGCTCTGTCCTCCCTACAAGCGCGCCGAGCAGCTTGCGCTAAAGCATGCACAGCCGGCCGGCCTGGATAGCCGAGGTCGCCAAGGTTGAAGGGTCGTAGCTTCCTCGGTTCGGTTCGACTCCTCAGCGCACGCACCGTTGGAAACCTCCAAGTTCAAAACACTCACTGCTCTCTCCTCGCTAAAATCGAACCTAACAGTTCGCGCTTAAGCATGCACAGTCGGCCTGGATAGCCGAGGTCGCCAAGGTTGAAGGGTCGTAGCTTCCTCGGTTCGGTTCGACTCCTCTGCGCACGCACCGTTGGAAACCTCCAAGTTCAAAACACTCACTGCCATATATTAACACTAGAAATACAAAATTTAAATCACTTATTTACATCCACGTTGTCCTCTTGGAAGATATCATCTTCTTTCACTTCTTTTTTCACAAGTTACCTCATCTAGATACACTGACCGATAATGAAAAATTATTCTGTGTATTTCACACCGTTTTGCCACGTTTCTATCGTTAAATTGCAACTTGATAATCAGTGTTCCCAGATATCTGGAGTTAATATCAAATTATTGTTCATTAAATAAACGTTTCTATAAAATTACCATACTTTTTTCAATTCTTCTTTCATATTACATTTAAATAATATTTTTAACAAAAACTTATTGGGCTAATTTCAATTAAGGTTTGCGTATTGCTTGAAAGAAAATACAAATATATTGAGAATACAAGTTGTAGAATAGAGTAAAAATCGAATTAGTATTGGGACTTCCAATAGTTAATTATAATTAAAACAAGTCTTAGCCCGAAGTAGACTCTCGCGCGCTTTTGGATGTCCGTTTGAATTTCAAGAAATTTGTGATTTTTTGTATGCCGCGAGTTTGTAATTATCAGTAAATGAGTAATGAATCTATAAACTTACATTAAAAATCTAAACACCTTGTGAAACTACTTATTCCCAAGTATCACTTCTACCAAAAAAATTCCACTTTGCAGCATTTTTAGTCTCTCCTACTGTCACGTCGTAGAAGTGCTACGGATGTCCAGTCGCAGCCTTCCTCTGATTGGTCACAAATCGTCCTAATAAGATCGTTTCTTGAGCGGATTGATAAGCTCCCTTACCCATTTCTTATTAGCTGCGTTCATTTAGAGTCCATTAGTGCAGGTTTTATATCTTTGGGCCACTCATCTTTTACCATTTTTGTCCAGTTACGGATCCATAATTGACTACTCTGAGACGGCGCAAACAATAATTGATAAGACCCCTAGTCACAAAACATTTATTTTATGTTAAAATATTTAATGTTTGTGTTTTAAAAATTGCAGATCTAAAAGAAAAATAGCTCGTTTTGTATTTATTTGTTAGTTGAAGGTGTTTTGTTGAGTTCAAGCAAGTTGCCATGGTTGCTAGAGTCGCGGAAAGCTATTAATATTCATGAGGCTGTCTTTATTTCGCCAAGCGGCCAGGGTTTACGGAAGATATCGTAAAATTGTATTTATAACTCGTGAAAGATAATTTGTGGGAAGGAATTTGTGGAAAGTGGGAGGAAAGTGAATTTGTTAATTTATATTTTGAATGCCTCTTCAGTAGTTTTTGCCAAACTTGGTGAGTGCAGATAAGTAGGAAATTAGTTGGAATGTAATGGAAACACTTGCGCGAGAATAAATTGTGCATGTTGTTTGAAAGAAATTAGTAAAATAATATAATGAAGAAAAATCTTTGTGAAACATTTTGGAGAAAGTAAGACATGTGAACATTAAGTTGTTATAGATTATAACGCATTTGCGCATTAAAGCAGTGGCGGCTCTTGCAGTGAAGAGAAGGAAAGGCAAAGAAATCAATTTCACAAACTTCTTCAAACGAAACTTAAGAAATTATAATAAATAAATGTAAGCGTCAACTTTGGATGGATTAAATAAAATGATTTGGATTAATTTGGATTAATAAAATATATGCGTCGACTTAGCATAGATAATAGAGGAAGATTAATCTGATTGATTTGCCCTTTCACACGGACTTCCACCAGCCCAACCAGATGCGACAGTAAACACTGCACCAGCTGCTGCATCCTGGCCTCGTGGCCCGAAAAAACGCATGTAGATACTTATTGAGTGAAAGGAAGACATTCTCATTTGTGCTGTATAGTTACAAGAAAGAAGGTTTCCTCTTTTGGCCGCAGAATCGCCGTGGGATGTGAATGGGGAGGAAAGGAGGGCAGTTTCTCCTCAGAGTGATTAAATTGTCCCGTCTCTTAAAAGCGTGCGTTGTTTAAAAATTGATCGAAGTGAATTTCCTCATGTATGTATGCACATTGGCACAATAGCCTCTGACGAATCCTGGACCTACCAGCGGCGTCCCAGCCTTGCAGCCATGGGTTACGAGGGAACGTGTGCACACAGGCAACCCTACGCTGTGTTATGTCCTCGTCACAGCAACATATACTAGAACATTGCAAGGAAAACCCACACTATAATCTTGTCCGACTGGGGATCGAACTAGGGTCGCGTTATGGAAAGCGAGCACGCTGACCGATGAGTTTTCTGCGAGGACTCAAATTTCCTCATAGCTTTCAAAAATATACATTTTCCCTCAAACATCAAAGCAAATATATTGATTGGTAATTACATTTAGAAGAAGAAGAAGAAGAAGAAGAAGAAGAAGAAGAAGAAGAAGAAACTATGATGATGACTTTCCTCCTTTACCTTCCCTGAGAAACCGCCATTGCATTGAAGAAAAATACGGAACCGAAGTAGTAGGAAAACCATTCGTAAAAGTGAGAAATCTCACGAACTAGTGGCTTATGGTATTGGTGACAAGATAAACTTAATTAAGACAAGGAAAAGGCTATTCGATCTTTCGGTTTCTCAAAATTTTATGTTATGAAAGGAATAAAAACAAATGTTAGCACAAATTAAAAGTTCCATGGTCACCTCTCATAATTATCCGTCGTAATTTGTGCAGAAATAAAGGAATTGCAGTAGATTTTTTTGAGGTCTATTTTTTATTCTAGAAAATAATTCCTGGAAGGAAGTAGATGGAAGTTCACACGCTTGGTACTTTATCCGGGAATTCATGAGAGAATTTGAATGAAGTTATGAGTCCATATTAATGTTACATGATAAGAAAAACTGTCATTTAGTTCCAGGTTTCCTGCTTTTACATGGATGTTACACATCATGCAATACATTATTTAAACATCAAAGAAATAAACACGGGTTATGAAGCGCGATTCCCATTTTTGCCAATGTTAGTCGCAAATGAACAGGTACCGCTACCGGAAATGTTACCAAAAACGTTTCAATGACGCGCCGCCATCAGCCAAGCAAACGTGATGAATGGGCCGTGACTAGGTGTGGGCGGGGGCATCAACATATAAAGAGATACATGCAAGAAGGGACTTCTACCGTTCTGTGGTGAAGAGGGAGCGGTGAGGATATCATGCAGTTCCGCACACTGTGGATTCTCGTCATCGCCACGGCCGTGGTGGCTACGGTATCGCATGCGTGCAAAGGCCCCAAGCGGAAGGTGTCAGGAGGCGAAATATGCGGAGTTACTACCAAGGATTACCACAAATTTTTAGGCATTCCCTATGCCGAGCCACCGATTGGGACCCTGCGATTTAAGGTAAAATATGATAACCTGTAACCTCTTGTTATGCTAACTTTGTGGAACTGTGCAATATCTACTTCCAAGATTTCAAAATACACAATATTTTTTTTCTATTGCTAATATTTCACGCAAAAAACTGTCTTTGAAAAACCTATTTCATTAAAAAAAATATCTTACTTCGGTATACGAAATATATATATATATATATATATATATATATATATATATATATATATATATATATATATATATATATATATATGGATGGAAAAAGAAGAAATCTAGAAAATACCGAAAGAAGAAATCTAAGAAATGGTATGAGACTGTTGACTTCCCTTAACTTGCCTGTGCGCTTAAAATAATAACTGTTATTACGCAACAAAGAGTGCTTTGTAAGCTTTGTGATCTGACTGACACTTTTTTCCTCAAGTCCTCTGATAAAGAAAGTGTTCATAAAGTTGATTTGTCTATTAACAACCGTTGCCTATAAGTGTTATCTCTTTGGGTATATATATATATATATATATATATATATATATATATATATATATATATATATATATATACCCAAAAGATAACACTTATAGGCAACGGTTGTTAATAGACAAATCAACTTTATGAACACTTTCTTTATCAGAGGACTTGAGGGAAAAAGTGCCAATCAGATCACAAAGCTTACAAAGCACTCTTTCATTGCGGAATAACAGTTATTATTTTAAGCGCACAGGCAAGTTAATGGAAGTCAACAGTCTCATACCATTTCTTGGAATATTATTCATATGTTATTTAAGATGGAATTCAAGATCACTGGAACAACAAACAAAACGTACATTGCCATTTGTTATGAAAAGAACACTGAAAACAAGAACCTCATTTTTTACTATTTCGGAATATTTAAAACACGATATCGATTTTTACCCCAGAGATATTTAATAGATTGTGAAAGAATAAGTAAATGCCATAACAAAAATATGTACTTTTCGGATGATGCAAGATTTAATTATAAAAACAAAAATAATTTTATAAACGTGTCATCGTCAAGAATAATTCGGAGACCCCCAGAGAATGGCTCTTTTTTGCAGCTTTACAAGCTAAAGGACATTGTGATGGAGTTAGGAAACAAGTAAACGTTTGACAGCAAGGGTCAGCCTAAAGAGTCTCACTGAACTATTAAATACACCTCGCAAGATCTTTATATGAGTTCAGAAAAACATCCTAAAGATTATTTCAAATTTTTGTCCCTAAATATCATGCAGCGGAGGCGAAAGCACTTGAAACTAGATTTTCAATAACACGAACGATACCTGGAACACAATCATTTCACATATTTCTACCGTACACAAAAAATCTCTGACCCCGGTGAATAAGCTGATAAGTCAAAAAAACTCAATTTTACACGAGAGCAAAAATATCTGTCAACTGAAGTAAATCAGGGATTAATGATATTCAAACGAAAGTAATATTCAAACGAAACTGTGTGTAAGTTTTGTTTGAATGTCATTAGTCCCTGATTTACATCATTTGTTTAAAGTGTTTTTTGCACCGGGGTCAAACAAATATCGAAATAATTAATATGTTTCCAAAATCTATGAATAAGATTTGGTGCCTATAGATACGAAGAAATTGTATCTAAGAATTTTGACGTGGGTAGAGCTGTGGCGCTGTGTATGTGCGTTTTGTTAGTAAAATGTAATGTAAATTACACTGCATCCTTGTATAGTATTCGAGTAACCTGCGTGTGTCAGTGCACCCGCCCGTCACTCACTGTTAGACCCCTTCCCGCCCACCAATCGACCGGGAGCGGTGGCTCAGTGCATCAACTGATGTTACTGCAGCGCCTCTGACCGGGAGGTCCTAGGTTACACTCCCCACGGCGGCAGGATTTTCGACACTAGCTTGCCAGCTAGGTTGAATTCAGTCGCTGTCTGGAGGAGAATTCTAGCGGCCAGCTGCTCTGATCGGTAGTTTTCCGTGGTTTCTAGAATTCTCCTCCAGACAGCGGCTGAACTCGACTTAGCTGAAAAGCTAGTGTCGAAAATCCTGCCGCCGTGGGCACTCGATACTAGGACCTCCTGGTGAGAGGCACTGCAGTGACATCAGTTGATGCACGTGCCAGCGCTCCCGGTCGCTGTCTGCATTCTAGCGGCCTAGTTTTCCGTGGTTTCTCCGATCAACACCAGGCGAATGCCGGAGCAGTACCCTAACAAACGGGCCACGGACCGCGCGCGATCTTTCCGTCATCTTCCTTGCCCTATCCTCTTCCCTTACACACGCACTTACACTAACATGCACTACACTACCACATATTCCGGGAGACCGGTCGGGACCCTCGAGCTTGTCCCGGCTGGGGCGGTGCCCCGCTGGTGGGAGAGTCCTGGTTAGGGGGAAACCCCGCTAGCCGGCGGTAGGTCGGTGCCGGACCTCGCCATCCAGCGGGGAAAGAACATCGCCATCTCCCGAGAAGCAAAAACCCTGCACTATACTTACGGGACTAATGACTTATCACTAGAAGTCCCACCAATCGAGACACATGAGGTGTCATTCGAAGCGTCTCGATCTCCTGGTGGGGGACAGATAAGTTGTTTGCGAATCCTTACAAAATATTCTAACAAGATATTTTCAACAGGTGCAGGTCGTAATCTGGCCTCATTTTTTCTACAGGTAGATATTCATTATTTCGATGTGCTGAGAAAATAATTAGCTGCCGTCACGCACCGGAACTTCTGAAAAAAATACCGCGATGTTTGGGGAGCCATGCCTACTGGGAGAGAACGTCCGCCGAGGGAACAGGGTCTCCTGCAGGCGCGAGCTCCAATTCAGAGCAGTGAAACACTAAGCTAGTGAAATAAAAATTATTTAGCCATTCCTCCGTCGAACAGATTCATGAAAAACAGCTTTCAGTTAACAAATATTTATTTCCATTTCAAAAATATGTCGTTTCGAGGATAAATTTGTCCACATCATAAGGCTAGAACAATACACTTTTCTTCTATACAGTGCATTCTGTATAATAACTACCAAAAACATGTAAGGCGGTACCCAACACAAGAAGACGCGAAACTCACATTATAAACTATACTAAATTCATACATGAAAAAAATTATTTGTTTTCGATTTTAGTTTTGATACAAATTATTTTTTCTGTTTAACATTATGAAAGTGTTTTTGAAGAGCTTGGTAGCCCTTGAATGTACATGTTTCTTTCCTTCCTCCCGTGCGCCTTCTTTTGACCGTTAGAATTCAAATTGTCATTAACACAATTGACACATCAGGCGAACAGTCGGTCCGCAGTGGCGGCTGGGACGGTTGATATTCTTGCAACTTAAACTTTTGGAAACTGACAAAAAAATTAATTTAATTTTTATTAATGTTTGTTTTTAGTATAATTTGTAATAAGGTGAGTTTCGGGTCTTTTTGTGTGGGGTACCGGCTAGGTATGCTGGCCTCCGCTTCCCAACTCCTAAGCCCATTGCGGCCGAGTCTTACTCCTACTACCTGCGGCACTTGACTCCTTTGTAGGACCTGCATGGAGGTATGATGTGGTCACGTGGAGCTCACGCATCGGCTCTTACATGCAAAACGGATTAAGCGCTAGCATTGAGCACAGACGGGCGGACAGACGTTTCGCCGTCAATCGATTTTTCGTTACCAACCACCCACAAAACATGGATTCTGGCTACACCACGTCTTACAGAAAGTAGTTTACTGTATATAGCAACAGGATTTATCCACTATTTCGTTTCTAATAATGAGAGTTTTCCTGCCGAAAATTCGCCGTTTTCTGGCGCACGAAAACATAACTTTATCTTCTTATGAAGTAAGTGCGAGAAATTAAAAATCTCCATCTTCAATTATTGTAGTTAGGAAGACAACGAAAAACATTTCGTATTGTTGCAATTTTCGAAAAATCAGGGATATCAACGAACGACAAACCTACGCTCTTCTTTTAAGCTTATTTTATGCAATCCGCAATTTTAACCAAAACATTTAGAGTTATTGTTGAGAAAAATTTGAAAAGATCGTTGAGGCTTCATGAAAAGAGAAATAGCCATTTCAAACTTCCAGAAAGGAACATTATCTGGACGGTTAGTCTTTACCGCTGACCGCAGATAAACTGAGAGACAGAATGGCTGACGGACAGACTGACAGGCGTTTAGCCGTCAATAGATTTTTCAGTATTAGGAAGTCAGAAACAATGAATTCTGACTACCCAACGTGTTAGAAGTCATTTACTACATGTATGAACAGATTTATCTACTTTTTCGTTGCCATTTCCCAGAAACAAGAGTTTTTCTGTTAAAAATGGTAGTTTTCCGGCGTTTCATTACAATACTTTGTCTTCTTGTGAAATAAGATAAGTAATACGAAAATACCTGCCAGAGGCACCACGCTAAGCTAATAATTGAAGAATTGAAATAAAAAAGAATGTGAGTGCCATGTCTATTAAATGTACGTTTTTTACAAGAATAATGATGAATAAATGAAGCCCTATAACATAAATAAGAACCAATGTCCAGACGCATTTCTCGATAGTTTTACGGGGTGATTATAAATGGCAGGTTGTAAGTGCCAATAGTTTTAACGTACATTTAAACTCATTTTGCTCGAAAATATGAAAATGGCACTTACATTCTTTTTATTTCGTCCCATTTATTTTCAGTTTTTTTGTCTCCCAATGTATAGACATTCTTTTTCACAGAACCCTCAGCCCAAACTTCCATGGAAGGGAGTTCGGCCTTGCAACAAGCACTGTCACGAGTGCCTGCAATCGGCGCTCTTTACCACAGTTGCGAAAGGACACGAAGACTGCCTCTGCCTCAATGTGTATGTGCCAAAGGTGAGTGCCTAGGATATTGAAGTCTGGGCCGGATTTAGGTACTGTAAGACCACAAACTCGAAACGATGTTTGGAGCACCATCAGGAAAAATCCATGTGACACTTTCTATCTTATTCACATTTTAGTTATCATAAGAAATATCACGAGAAGTGCTGTGATAGCCCGTAAATTCACGACTCGCATAGCGAGGAGTGAATTTACCGGCTAGCAAAGCACTTCGAGTGATATTTAGTGTGACTATTTCACGAATTAAGACAGTACATGAATCGAATGGATAATTAAAATCACAGAAATTACGAAAAAGAGAAATATTACTCAAAATTGCTATCGGAATATGTGAAACTTTCATTCAGCTCCGAGTTATCACTGCCTCCTGGAATAACTTATAATCAAGTAATTACATTATGAAACGATGATGTAATGATGGGTATTAATACACGAGTGTGATATTACTAGAGACCGGATTTTTATGTAATTACATATTTTGTGTCTTTCTACGTATCGCTCTCAAAATTTTAATCTTGGCGAATTGTCGCCGCCCGAATACAATATTTAATTTTTTCATTACATATTTTTTACATATTTTACATATTTCGCTATTTTCGCAAAAAAATGTATTCTATTAATTTTCTTACATATTTTTATGTAAGAACTATTTTCAAAAAAACAGCAATTTTTCCTATATTATTTCTGCGTGCTCCTGCATACTCTACTCGTAGCTAATGCATACGCTGCGTGAAGACGCGGTCAGATATTCTCACAGTCCGGCGCGCCTGCTTCAGTTATCTCAGTGGCGGGATGAGCGCATCTGCGACAGATCATTTTCACATTTAGGTGGGAAAAGCATCATTGACGCCACATTTGGCAACTTTTAACCAGAATTTCCAAGAAACTTGCGCGATCGTCGTCGATGAGAATGTTTCATGCTGCGGTGATTGTTTATGGTTGTAGATATCGCCCGTTTGTACTACGATAGTTTCTATTGTTTTTAGTCTGGCTGCTAAACTACATTGCTGGATAACAATTTTGTGAAGGTTTTACTACCGATGGGAAAGTTGTATGATACAAGTGTGCATCAACTTGTGCTTTCTAAATAAATTTTAAAACGTTTGCATTTTTTTTTAAATTTGTATAGGAATTTTTTTTGACGTAAGTTCGAATTATGTAAATGTGTATTAAAATTAGAGTATTTTAATATTACATATTATATCCGATTTTACATATTTATTACATATTCTTGCTGTTTTTATTACATATTTATGTACATATTCTGACGTTTCATAGTACATATTTTTCCTGTCTCTAGACATTACGATACGAGCGAGTACTATAAACTTCACACGAATGTATTAATATCCTTCACATCGAGTTTCATACATTACATTCTTTACGACTTCTATTAATTAAACTTTTCCATTGAATCGTTTCGTAGCAGCTATGAAGGATTCAAGCAAGGCCACCTAGCGGGCAGCTCCCTAACCCTACCCTCGCATGCTGCAACAGGAGGCTGTGGTTACCAGTGCGCCTGCAATGAAGTAGTGAGCTAGTCAAATAGTTTCAAAGTGAAATCACAATCCAATTTATTTTAAATAATATTCCAATAAAATACTAATAATAAAAGAAATGAAAACTGACAAACATAATATAATATCAAATGCAATTTTTATGTACACAATCGAACGTAACACTTACTAGAACGATTCTCAATGACTTAATAAGTGTCAATACTTGGTTTGTAAACTTCTCTGTGATTGGTCAAGAACCTGTATTATAATGAAATCTGTATCGTAATGAGTATCATTATGCAACGGGTTGCAGACATCAAATGACAGCATTATACAATGGGAGTAGAAAAACTGCTTAGTGCTTATTTGGATTAATGCACCATACGAATGAAGGCTCGTCTCTTTCGTTGATGCTTCAAAATCAAGTTTGAAACCCGTTTTACTACATAATGGTAACAAACCTCCTTCAATTCCAATTGCTCATTCTGCGCACTTGAAGAAACCTTACGAAATCCTGGAATACTAATTAAGTAATATTAACTACAATCAGTGGCGGTTCTTTATAAAGTTCACAGGTTCACGCAACACCCAAAAAAATGAACAAAATAGAATAAGCACTTCGTTATTATAATCTCATTAATAATATGACTTTTTTCTGCTCCTCTTTGTATAATTTTCATACCAGCATTACATTGACAAACCGATGTGGCTACATTGATGTTCACGTTTTCGAAACAACACCTTGCTCAGACCTCGCTCCGAAAGAACCATTGACCAGGTGACTTCGCTTCTGTGTTATCATAGGGCGCTTTCGTCGGATCATGTTCACACTTCCGCCGTGATCTCCGCTTGGCGCAGCACTCTCGGGCTCTCGCGCACCCAACTCGCAGACGAAGTCTCCGTCGCGCTGTCCGTGAAACAGCGCCCCGACACTCGACTCCGAAACGCGAGTTTTGCTGCGAATGTGGATGGTGAAGGGCGACTTACAATGAATCTAAAAATGTGATTTACATCTCGGGTTCGAATGGTGATGTAAGTTATAGTATATGTGCATCCTGGTGCTCAATTATTTCTCTAAAATGAACAAAGTTGTTAATCTTAATTGAAAAAAGTTTAGCTACGATGACATTCTTGAAATCAAAAAGCTTGGTCCGGATCATCGTGATTTGAAAATTGAAACTACCGTGAAATCAGTAAAACGAGAGTTTCGTCGACGATTGAATCCTAATATTTATTCGACATACAAGTGGCTCTGTGGGTGTGAGGGAAAAATACATTGTTTTGTTTTCCTTTCATCTTATTTAGCAAGGAGGACAATGTGTGGACGAAGACCGGTTACAATGACATGATCCATTTGAGTGAGAAACTTAAAAAACATCAAGAGACTCATGTCCATAAAAACAGTAATGTTGAACTTGCTTTACTTGGACGCTTGAATATTGTGACAGCTTGACGATAGTTATCGTCTGTCTAAAACGACATAACGATGCAGTGCGTAAGATCAGACATATTTTGGACACTATTATAAACTGTGTCAAATTTTGTGGTGCATTTGAGCTTGCAGTGCGAGGGCACGACGAAAGTCAACAATCGGAGACGTCTGGGATATTTCGAGGGTTAGTGGATTTCGTTAGTACCATTGATGGTGCTATAAAAATCATTTAGAAGGTGCAACCATTTTCAAAGGAAAGTCAAATACAGTACAGAAAGAATTCTTTTATTTATTAGATTGATAAAATTGATAATATATATTTTGTTTCGATTGCTGCCTAATGAAACTGTTGTAACATGGAGGTAACGTACAGAAGTGTCAAGGTCAAAATTAATATAAAGCAAAAAACGAGAAATTAAAGCATTATTTTGAAGACTGGTTATTAATGTTATAAATAATAATTTTCTTCACAAGCTCTCGGGTCAGGTCACTGCCGTAGAATAGGAGACAGCGTGCTCCTTCACCGCAGAAAAGCAGTCGATCAACATCCACTTATCAGTCGTTGCGTACATTGAGAGGAATGCGATACGCCGGACGTGCCGCGTGGATCGACCTGTCGCCGGCAACGGAAATGATGCTGCCCTCAGCTCGATTTCGGAGCGGAAGCGCGCCTCGCTCTCACACGGCGCTTTGTTAGACGTGGGTGGCGCGTTCGAGAAAAGTTTATAATGAGTTTCTTGGAATAAGAGAAGTTTCAGAATTTTTCGTATCATTCCTTTTTTATTAGTAGTTTTAAGTTTTTACACTTATTTATAACTATTCGTTAATAATCCAAATATTTTAAATTAAATTTGAAATTTAAGATGAAATGTTCTTAAACAATTTAAATAATTGTGTCTACTAATAATTTGTTCTGTCCATTAATCGGGAAATATTAGAGAGGGAGACACCCCCCTCCAATTGCTTTTACCCTGACCATTGCTTTTGCAACACCCTTAAATTTAACTCACCCACCGCCACTGACTACAATACGTGGGGTCCAATTGAAGATAAGTGGGGTCGAATCGTCCAATAAAATAATCGCTATTCTTTTGGAAATGCAGTTGCATTATGAAGAGTTCTTAACGACCATAAATGAATACTTGAAAGCAGGTTAACGGGGCTTGGTCAGAAAGTTTCCGAAACATTGGCAAACAACTAGTGTAAATTTTTCTGACCAAGCCCCGTCAACCTGCTTTCAAGAAATGCAGTTGGGTTACACAAAATACTGCTGCTTTTTGTGTAAATGGGACAGTCGAGCCGAACGCGTGGTTGATCTGTAAGACGTCTGAATGCGGAGTACAATAATGTGTGGCACGAAATTCATATTGAATCTTGCAATATTTACCTTCCACTCCTGCATATCAATCGGTTACTGCTGAGAGAATTACTAGAGAGAATATATTAAATTCGATGCATCCTTAGAAGGAAAAAATGCTTGGGAATGTTTTATACAGGTCGCGAAGCACTTGTAAGGGCACACGAAATCCGAAGACTAAAAACTATGTGGAAAAACTATTAGTGCTCTACCATGACATGGGATGTAACGTGTCTTTAAAGCTTCATTTCCTGCACTACCATTTGGACTCTTTCCGGACAATTTGAGAGATATCATTGACGAACTTGGAGAGCGGCTCCATTAAACATTTTAACTAATGAAAAACGGGACCCAGACATGTTAGCACATTACAGTTAACAGTGAGGGAAACAGCATCATAGTACAAACGGGAGAGGACCAAAACATCCTTGCAGTAAGAGAAGTACTATCCTGTAATATGTACTTTAAAATAACTGGAATTCACCAAAATGTATAAATCATTCAGTTGTGAGTTGCATGGTGTAAGAAAAGAGGTGAGGCAATGCGCAGGTGCGGGCCACGCCTCCTCTACGAGTGACGTCATCCTAGAGATTCCGAAGCCCGCCCGCGAGAGACACGTCGGGTATGGGAGGCCTAGTGATTTGAAGTGTTATGGTGTCAACGAAAACGAAGATCAATAATTCCTGAATCAATAAAGTAATTTAAACAACAAAACATGATGTAAACATTACAGATTATGGGCAAGTTATTTTCTGCGTTACAAAAACGCAACAATTCGCAGACTCCAGCCAAAGCGTGATTTCAACAATATTTTGAGTCTTCATTATAGTGATTTGTTTTCAATTACTTTTGAATAACGTGCCCCGCTGGTGGGAGCGTCCTGGTTATAAGGAAACCCCACTAGCCGACGCTAGGTCGGCGGCGGATCTCGCCACCCAGCGGGGGAACATCACCGCCATCTCCCGAGAAATCGTTCGTCTCGTCGCCGTATCGTCACTCGTTTTCTTGAACATACCATTCATGCACTTATCGCCCTCTTTACACGCTCGTTTCGTTAATTACTATTATTTATAATTATTTTCACATTTATTTTATGTAACTTTAGCAGAGTTCATTTTTGTAATGGCAAAACAGCGCTGCACTTTGCATTTTTATACAAACTCTTAAACTTATATAAAAGTTTGCAAATCGATTTTGCCGGTCATGTGGCTATAATCTTGTAAAATGGCAATTCTGTTGAGCCGATCTTGCGACGTAGTTCATCGAATATACATTTTAAGTCGACCCAGTACCGAGAAACTTCGTTCATTTCTGGAATTTGATGTTTATGGAATATTTCTCTCACCCGAAATTCCGAGTGGGTATTTTACCCACTCGAAATTTTTCGCGTGGGTACAGCTACCCACCATACTCACATTATATGCCGGGCCTGAAAATAACAGAGTCATTTATTACATAACCGATACTAATGCAAGAAAGTATGTGCCCCTCTAGTTTGATCCACAATCGATTATTTCTGTACTCAGATTACATGACAATTCGGAACGTTCGCTTATGTTAGTGAGCTAAAGAAAACCTGATAGAGGGGGGAATTATTTTCAGATCCAAAATCCAAAGAAACTTCCCGTGATGGTATGGATTCATGGCGGCGCTTTCGTGGGCGGCAGCGGCAACAGCGATATGTACAATCCTAAAAGGCTGGTGGCAGAAGACGTCATAGTAGTTACAATCAACTACCGCTTGGGAACATTAGGCAAGTAATTTTTTTGAACAACTGTGAACTGTGTCTGATTTCAGTAAGTTATTCCTGTTCAAATGACTTACGCAGCAGAAGAGAAACCAAATATAAAGTTTATTTTTCAATATCCCCCAAAAATTATGTTAGGTACATTTTCAGACAGAAAACACTTATCTCAAACGGGGAATCTTCAAAGCAAAAAGTTTATTATCCAAAGGGACACATCAAGTGTTAATCCAATGCACAGCACTGTATCAATTTAGGAAAATTCTCTTGCTTCAAAGTCAAAACGTCCTTCTTTATGATCTCGCCTTACGAAACAACCGTACAACTCTTGATCTTTATTCTCATGTTATTGAACATCTCAGACACGGAAAGCTCAGATCCAGAATATGAAAATGTTCGTATGTTTACTGTTACGTAGTGCCACTTCCACCAACAGGCGGAATGCGAAAGGAAAGAATCGACAAATTAATAAGCAATAAAAACTTCGCATTGTGAATATGAAAAAAATTAATATAGATATCGCTTAGTTATCAAACTTCGATTCTTTTTACATATCGTCCTAGGATCTACAATATAAAAAAGATATTAACAAATTGTCCTGTTGAAAGTCCTTTCAGAAATCCTTCATTTCGTCATTTCGTTTTCAGGATTCTTGAATTTTGGGACCCTAGATGCTCCCGGAAACCAGGGTTTAATGGACCAAGTATCGGCGCTCAAATGGGTGAAGGAGAACGTCAATGTGTTTGGAGGAGACCCAGAGAGCATAACCATCTTTGGAGAGAGTGCAGGCTCTGTGTCTGTGCACATGCACACATTGTCTCCGTTGAGTCGAAGTACGTACGAAATAGAAAAATGGGATGTGCCAACTTGAATAAATTATTATTCAGTTTGAGTGGGTTGGGGCTGTGTTTTGTATTGGGTATGTACTCTTGAGTAAAAATAATAAAGAAAATATCAAGTAGGGACAACTATTTGTTGACAGCATTTAAAATATGAAAGTGATTGAAACTTATTTCGAGAAAAATATGTTTATTTTGTTGCAGCGCATTGGTGCGCCCATAAAGTGTAAAGTGAGACTTGTAAAGTGAGCAGATGAATGGAAAAATGCCGAATCAAGTACAATTTGTTTGTGAACAGTTACAGATAGTCTATTGCGTTTAAAAATGCATTATGAGCTATTTTGAAAATGTAGTTTTAACGATATATTCTATAACTGAAATATTAACATTGAGTTCTATAACATACTAAATACCAGCATTTTTAATTGAGAAAATTGAAATATTCACAAATACTGAACTGGTATGTCTGTTACAGCTAATGTGGCCGGTATTTTTGCTGTAACTTCGAATTTTATTGAATGTAAATCAGGTGTTGTTTAAGCCTTGATAAAAACGAAACATTCACTTTATTTTCAGGAGAGTTAATTTTCCTTGATAAGTGTGATTTAAAATGCGAAACATCTTTAAAATTCATTGGGCTCGGCGTAATTCACCCATGATCTTCTCCTAACTGAAGTATTCTTTAATGTAGATGTTAAAATATTTTGAACATTTGACTCTCAATTCAATTAAAATGATGTTTTACGATCATTACATGAACATCAAAAAAATCTCTCCGTTGGCTCCGCAAGTTAATTATTTTTCTAAAGTTTGTAGCTACTTAGCGTCGAAGACAAGGTTCACCAAAAATTATTCCCCTAGTCTCTAATACTCTTAGAGACCAGCAATCTCCATTTTCTTTAATATTTATTAATATAGATTTTGTAATAAATATTAAATTTTCCCGCAGAATATTTTGCAAGAGCCATCGCTCAAAGTGGCTCGGCTCTCAATCCGTGGGCATTCAACCAAACAACATCTTGTTCCAATGAAAAGCTGTTGGCGATTACCAAATGCCCTGCACCAAAAGGCAACGACACATCTGCAACTTTGGAGTGTCTACGTCGAGTGGATGGAAAGAAACTTCAGGCTCCTACTTCCCAGTTCATATGCCCGGTGAGTTAAGGTACATCACAGGTGTTATCTCAAGGACAACGCTCGAATACGAATATTTCCAAGGAAAAGAAGCTTCGTGCGGATTTCTACTTGGTCATCTCGTGGCACAGAGCGAAGTCGCTTACCTTTCACCAAGGAGGTCCCGGTTCGATTCCCGTCGAATCTCATGTGAAATTCGTTCCAACAAAACGAGTTTGGCTGCTTCACAAGAGCTAATCCAACCCCTGTGAAGTGTCCTAAGCCCTATTATTTTTTCACCGGGAGCGGTAGCTCAGTGAATCAACTGATGTCACTGCAGCGCCTCTGACCGGGAGGTCCTAGGTTCGAATCCTGACGGCGGAAGGATTTTCGACACTAGCTTTTCAGCTAGGTCGAATTCAGTCACCGTCTGGAGGAGAATTCTAGCGGCCGGCTGCTCTAATCGGTAGTTTTCCGTGGTTTCTCCGATCAACACCAGGCGAATGCCGGAGCAGTACCCTACCAAACGGGCCACGGACCGCGCGCAATCTGTCCTTCCTCTTGCTTGTCCTATCCTCTCCCTTTGCACACACACTTACATTAACATGCACTACACTATCACATATTCCGGGAGACCGGTCGGGAGCTTAGAGCTTGTCCCGGCTGGGGCGGTGCCCCGCTGGTGGGAGGGTCCTGGTTAGGGGGAAACCCCACTAGCCGACGGTAGGCCGCCGCCGGATCTCGCCATCCAGCGGGGGAAGATCATCGCCATCTCCCGAGAAAAAAAAACAAGCACTACACTAACGGGACTAATGACCACAGTAGTTGACGCGCCCGGAAACACGAAAAAATCAATCAATCAAAAAACCTATTCTTTTTCCCTCCCAATTCTGGTCGCTGGGTAGTGACGCAGGAGCGCGTAGTAGGAGGTGCGTTCCCAGAAATGCTACCTGGCGGTCCTCTTTGACAACTGACTGCGACGAGACGTGGCATTCTATGACAATATTAATGGAGGATTAATCCCCAAGTGCTCTGATTAACGGTGGATTACCCCCCATCGCAAAGCGCTCAACGCCCCCCAAGGGGCTTGGAGACGCGTTGCGTCAACTTAGACGCAACAAATAAAAAATTAAAATAAAAAACATAGAAATTAACTAAAAAAAGTGATTTATATCATAATTATAAACGTTGAAAGGTGTTGTATAGTACATTTCATTACGTCATCGTTTTTTGCACGATGAATGGAGTCATAACTGACGAATACATCACTCCCACATTAAATTTCCTTCTTAATCAGTTAATAATTATGGTGTATAAAACAAAACTGTGTATGCCACGTGTTTAAGTTCCTTGATTAGCTAGTTTCATCGTCATTAGTTTTAATTAAACAGCAATAATGTTTCCTCGTTTGATCGCACCTACTACAGCATTATTTTTCATCCAAAGCCCATCCTAAAATCACACGAAGACTTCTAAATTTGAAGAATCTTTGTCAGAATTACTTCACTACTTATCTTAAAAACCTTTTCTTTCTTTCTTCCTTTCTTCAAAAACCGTCCTGTTAGAGTGTAAATGCAGCACAGTGCGCCCAATCGACAATAATGAATTGTGTAATGATTTTTCTTTTTGGTATATAAATATTTAATTAAGATTGTTTTATATTATTTTCAAATGTTTTATTTTTGCAGGATAAAGACAAATCTGGAGGCTTACTTGCTTTCCCACCAAGCTTGGATGGACAATTTCTTACTTCAGATCCCATGTCATTAGCAAGTCAGTGTAATTCAGTACCAATGATGGTCGGATGCAATTCTGCTGAAGGAATAATAAGTCTGCCCAGTACGTTTTACAGCTAATCATTACGAGCTACGTAAAATACTCTATTACCAAATATTGATATTAAAAATGCCTTGTAGAAATTCTATTACCCATAAAGTTTCGCTGCGATAATATACATGATGAACATGAACTCTACAAATATTTTTTGGGGGACGATAATTCCTAAATATGAGGCGAAACCTTTAAGCGTAACGGAAAATGCCTGGTTTCTTAAGAAACAAAGATGCTCTTCTTAAGTAGTAACACAGTGATTCGAGGATTATTATGTCAGACGTGGCCCACAGTGGAACATTTGGAAACACAGTGAACCGACGCATGCAATAAGAGCCCACAAGTATTAGAATAATCTTGTTCGCAAGATGCATTCTTGGACATACGTTCATAGAAACACAGGTGAATCTGTTATGAGACCTACATTAAGGAGAGCCAGAATGACAAAAAATGATGAAAATATATGTTTTTTACTTTTTTCAATGATTAATTACTTTATAGTTTTCTGTGTTAAATAAGCCAAGTTCCATCTTAAAACGTTATCTCTAAGTTGTTTTTTTAATTTTGAAATTATGTAGTGTGAAAGTGGACGTGGCCATTTCGACACATTGTGGGCGTAGCTTGAATGTCGTGGGTGTTTTTCTGCTTTCGTTGTGAGAAAAAGTTAATAGTTTGCTTTCTAGTGTTCGACATACTGTTTCTGGTAAGAATTGAGGGTTGAATAGCGTCAAAATATCGATGCTCGTGTTTGTCCAGCATATGTACCAGGAATGCACTGAACACTTTAGGAGCCATTTCCCGTAAGTTTAAAATTTTCATCTTAGGGAACATTTTCTCAAAACTACTAATAGGAGGATGCTCAAATTTTAACACAGCATGTAGCACAGCAGTTTATATTCATTCACTGGGCGGATTTATAAAATGTTAAATACTTTAGACAATATTGTTATAAATGTTAATATTTTTTAGAACAAAACCGATTACAATGAACGTTTATATATTATAAAAACTAGTAATACTTTTTAAAAATAGCTTCGTTAAAATACTTATAAATAATGAATCTACACTCACATAAAAATTCAAGACCGTAAATTAAATAGTTTCTGTGAAAATGTTCCTTACATTAACATTGGCGAGATAGGCAATTCTGGCTCTCCTTTACTTATGTCTGCTCAATTTGGGGTTATGCTGCAAAAGCCCTTTTGAACGCCCCTCAGATGACATGAAATACATTTCTTAGAAAATTAATCAATACAACTCGGTTTATACATAATAAGCATATTCATACAGAACTAACCTTAGATCACACTCACGTATATAATATAAATAAAAATGTGTAAGCAATTTTTTAAAGTCTTCCGAATTCATCCTGTACACCAAGAGTTTAACTTAGAAAAAATTGCCTGCAAGCAAACAGAATAAAGTCACGTTATTCCCAAGCTATTTTCAAACCTCCTCAACTTTCTGCACTATTAAATATATATTAAATATTACATCTAAATTATTAAATTTTAAAATATTATTACTATTAAAGTATACCAACAACTAAGCATATTATATTCCGAATATTTAATAACATTCATGTTTTTTAGATCTTTAGAAGGCTTAGGTGACAATTGTATTATGTAATTTGTTAAACCCCCTGAAAGACATGAAGTTATAAACTAGTGGTGCTACAATATCACATACTTTCTCGCATTATTTCTAACAGCTCTGCTATATTATAATACTACCTAAATGTGCAAAAGTGCTTTCAACCAGCATTTGTTTGCACCGAGACTCGAACTCGGGTCTTCCGAGCTTCCTCGCCGTGCACCTTATCTTTTCCTTATCGAAATGCAGTAAGTTCCAAATTCTGGCTTTTAGTTTTGAAATGTTACATTATACAATTTTTGCAATTTCCGAAAATACGGAATTTACCGTCATTCGAGTTTTGGGAATCAAGGGCCCACCAAATACGGATTTTGGCTACACTAGTATAGCCACACGTGTTAGAGGAAGTAATTTATTACGTATTGGATCAGGATTTGTCGACTTTTGTTACCAGGGACAAATAATATGTCGAATAATAAGCCGAAAATTCGCCGTTTTCCTGCGCCCGATTACAATACTTCCTCTTCTTGCAAAGTAAATGCGATAAATTAAAAAATAACGAACTCTGGTCCATCTTCACTCAGGAGGTTCCTCCAGAAGTTTGTCTGTAGAGATCAGATACACGGCAACGCATCCCTCGCGAACAAGCAGTCGCTCGTCTGCCATGCGAGAGCAGTGGCTCGCGGGGAAATCGTGTTTCTATTTTGAGTTGAAATTATCATCTCATGACATCAGGGTGATTATGATATATCACACACATAGCGCAGCACTCGCATCACATTAGGACGATCATGATTATCAAGATCACTGTAAGTTAGTAGTGTATTTTTACATGGCCATATTGTGTAAAACGTTCTTCAAAACGAGATAGCTTTTTGATTCATTTTAGTACTTCATATTTCGCAGTAGATCTTCCGTAGATAACCATTTTCTTAAACATACATCCGTAGGTTGCCGACCTATGAGCTCCAATGTTTATAGTCCAAATAGCTCTGAAACATGATGTTAATTGAAGAGCAAACATTCAAAACGTGACATGTCCACCTCACACTTTTCAAAGAAAAATGAAAAATGTAGCCCAAATATTACACTTTTCAAGGCTGTCTTCATCTCAACGAATAGAGTACTACTTAATGTATTGTAAGACATCTTACGTTTCTTTTTAGAAATAAAATTCTAGGTAAAAACAACAAAAGAACTCAATTTTTGCCAGGACCTTTTGAATGTTTGCTCCTCAATTATTCTTTCGAGTTGAGCTGCTTTCACTGCAACCGCACTCCGCCATGGAGGGTGGAAGGTGGCAGTTAAAGTTGAAACGTAATAATTATTAAATAAATTAAATACATTTCTGTAAGTTGTTGAAGTGTTGTCTAACTATGCTATTAACGCACGTTGCATTTTGCGTCAGCTGTGAGAGTGAAATTAGGATACCAAACATGGACAAAGCACATCGAGAACGGATATGGCATGGATCAACTCGGCATCAACTGTTCAGTGAGTCCCGCTCTGCTGTCGAAGTGGGGGGCCCTCGCCAGACAGCACTTCCTCAACGGCCAAGATCTCAGCGAGGCCAATCTCGCAGGCTTCGTTAGGGTGAGCTCAAAATAATTATTTACGATAAGAGTGGGAAAAGTGACTTTTATTTTGTGAATAGGGAATGTTGAGACACAAAGCTTATAGGCCGAAGGAAAAATTCTAGGAGAAAAATAAAATCACTTTTATAACGTGCGTCACTTTTTCCACGTGTTTTAGACAGTCACTCTGGCTTTTCTTTTTCTTTAATTCAAGTATACAAATTACTTAATTGGGTACCATGTTACATTAAGATCAGTAGGAAGTAGCAGTAGCTGATCAGACGAAAGTGTTACGCTATCCGAAGGCAAAGTTTAATCAAAAAAATTATTGTCATTTTTGAGAAAATTTTGAAAATGTTGAGGCTTAATGTAAAGTAGTCTCAAAAACCAAATATACTCGATTTATAGGAGGAAATTTGGAGAAAATCGGCTGAACGGTTTAGGCGCTATCGTTGACCACAGACGGAAAGGCGTTTTACCGTCAATCAATTTTTCGGTATCTAGGACCTACAAAACATTAATTCTGGCTACACCACATGTTAGAGGAAGTAGTTTGCTAAACACAGCAACAGGATTTATCCACTTTTTCGTTACCAGAGCCCGGGCATAGAGTTTCTCTGCCGAAAATCCGCCGTTTTTCGGCGCACCAGTACATCACTTTCTCTTCTTACTAAGTAATTGCGAAAAATTAAGAGGAAAATCTGGGATTGAAGATACATAAGGAAAGAAAATGTTTCATTTCGTCCGGCAACGGGATTCCTTTTAAAAATTTTAAGAGGGGGATGACCCCCCCTTAAAATTTTAAAAAGGAACCCCGACGGTCCCCCTAGCCACTCCTGTGCACTCACATGCCTATGTTAATGACGCTGCTCATAATCATTCTCATTTGTATTTCAGTATACTTCATATTTCTCGTTCATTTGGGGCATGAACCTTGCGATTAATCAACGAGCTAGCTGCCCAAATGCAAAACCTCAATACCTCTACGTTTTCGATTCTAACACCATTCTCAACCACGCCAAGCAGTTATTCGGCGGCTTCACACTTAAAGGTATGGCATTACCTTATTCACACCACTTTATTGTGTAAAGATAAAAAAATAAAAACATTACTATGAGCATTTTCAGAAATAAACAATTAAATGCTATATAAATTTAAGATTCGTTGCTACGTTTCCCCTTTTTTATTATAATGTCAACGGAACTATACTGACAATCTGTCAATTTGTAGTAGCTGCTTCCAATCTGTTCTTGTCCCTAGGAGCTGCACACGCTGATGAACTCGCGTATCTCTTTGACTACGCTGTCGACGCGGTGCTTGTGATGATGCCCAAAAATGCCAAGATGAACCAAAAGCGAATGGTCAAGCTCTGGACAAATTACGCCAAATTTGGGTACGTTATCACATCAAAAACACCTTCGCTTTTTGCTACACAAAATATAAAGCGAACAGATTCTGACTGATTGACTAAACTTCGTTTTCTTTAACGTGGCATCTCGCGGTCACACGCGAAAGAGGGAGAGGAAAGGCTGACTCCAATAGGGTGCCGTAAAAGTCGGGGCTGTAGTGACGTTGCAGCTCCTCATTGGAGTCTGCCTTCCATCTCCCTCTTTCGCGCGTGACTTTCAGACACCACATTTAAAACAACGAAGTACTGAAATGCCAGGGAGAGCCGCGGCGCTTGGCGGCCCCGTAAAAGGTCGCCCCGAAGGGATGAGCTGGAGGGTGGAAGGAGGGGGAGAGTCGCCCGCACGGTTGTTACCATGGCGGACATTCACGGGTGGGTTCCTCCGGTGCACCGATTTTAGCTGGTTCTGCGCATCACCAGTTTGCTGTGCATCACCAAGTTTCCAACATTAACCAACCTAAACTAACACGAAGGTGTGCAAGATGCAATATTTAAAAGATATGCTTCATAAATCTGTTTCCATATCTTGTAACGAGGTGATAAATTTGGTATCTGGCTGGATTTAAAATATTTCGACGCAAACTGGTGTCTGAAGCTCATTGGCTGAAGTGGGGATACGATGCACAAGGGCCCCCCTGGTTGCTATGCGCGAGCGACCACACGACTCAGCATATAGCCAGGGGGACATTAGCTAGGTAGATTGGTCGAGTTCTGTCACTGTCTGGAGGAGAATTCCAGCGGCCGGCTGCGCTGATCGGTAGTTTTCCGTGGTTTCTCCGATCAACACCAGGCGAATGCCGAGGCAGTACCCTAACAAACCGGCAACGGACCGCGTGCAATCTTTCCTTCCTCTTCCTTGTCCTATCCTCTCCCCTTACACTTACACTAGCATGCACTATGCTACCACACATGCCGGGTGACCGGTCGGGAGCTTAGAGCTTGCCCCGGTGGGGCGGTGCATCGTGGGTGGGAGATACCTGGTTGAGGAAAACCTGCTAGCTGACAGGTAGGTCGGCGCCGGATCTCGCCATCCAGCAGGGAAAGATCACCGCCACTTCCCGAGCAAAATATTGCACGACACTTACGGGACTCATGAACCTAGCAGTTGGCGCGCCCGAATTCACTAACAATCAATAACAAAATTGGTTAAAGTTCGGAACACGGTACACCCTTAGAAAAGCAAGCCGGCGGGGGGAGGGAACAGAAGAGGGGAGTCTCCATAAGCCCTCCCTCAAATTATACTAAGCGCTCCGATACAAAGGAAAAAAACTTACCTATATGCGATATTCATGGCTCGCCCATCATGCACTTTGTCCCCGCCGCATTGTAATGCCAAATTACTTTCAAAGGCAACTTTTCTCGCTTCGCTAGAAAAGCTGTAGGCTCGAGCCTACAGCTCTCGCGATCACTACAAACATCCTTGAGTCTATCCACCACATAGTTACCAATTCACTTTTATACGAAAGCACTTCAGTAAGCCCTTTGTAAGAAAGCCTCAATAATTCACACTGCGCAGTTGCAAACACGTTGTGAAGAAAGAACACTACAAGCTTCATCACAGAGGCACACCACCACGATCGAAGCACTATTTAGTAATAGAGCTCCGGCAAGATACTAGAGTAAAATTGCCTCCCCTTCTAATCGCCTAACCACCCCTCTTCCCCTCCACCGTGGATTTCCCCTTGCCAGAGTGGCGTGAAGTGGCGGTTTAAACGACTTCCTTAGGTTGTACCGTGTTCTAGACTTCAGCCAAAAAATTACAGAGCAAGTGACGCCGCCGACAGTTTCGTGAAGTTTTCCGGCTTGACAGGCTTTCTTAAATATTTTTTGTCATTTCTTCCTATTTACTTTTCGATACGTATACCCTTTTAACAAGAAATCCAAAAGTCTTAGGAACCCTCAAGCCATTTTCAGAGTTGGATATAATCAATTCGAAGAAAATGTCAAAATGACACAATCGTAGCTTGGATGCGTTTTCCGTCTTACAGACTAATTATAAATTCAATTAAGCTTGGGCATTTTATGGCTTGTTTTCAATTTTAGGATAAACAAGGATGAATGTTGTGGCAAACAACGCACAGAATTTTAGAGAAAAGGTCGTGAGCTTCAGTAATAAAGTTATTTATTTAATTAATAATTTCAATGTCTTTTACACTAGCTTGGAGATGTGAAATCACTCCCGAAAATTTGCTATTGTGATTAAGATCTGCAAAAAACGAAACTAAATCTGTTCAAAAATTTCAAATGCATTTAAAATGTTTTATCAGTTTACAATATTACAGCAAATTGCAATTAATTGTAAAGGAAAATTGATTCTCTAGAACTTCTTCTACACTGATAATTTCAATGTCTATCCTGTCCGTGAAATCACTCCCGAAAATTTGCTTTTGCAAGTTAATGCACGAAAAACGAAACTGAATCTGTTCAAAAATTTCAAATGCATTTGAAATGCTTCATTAGTTCAAGATATTACAGCAAATTATTATTAATTTTAAAGAAAATTTAGTTATTTACAACTGCTATTACAATGGTATTGCTGATGCGTTAGAAGGCAAAATAGATCAAAAATCGTGAGAAAATAGAGCATTTATGGAAAATTTTCATTTTCTGTAGCAAATAACTTGAAAGCTATTGAAAATTGATCAAAGTACAATCTCGGGAAAGTTGTCAGCTTTAATTTTGAATATTGTAACTTTATCGTTAGTATGGATAGTTTTCGAGATGTACGCGAAAAATTGTGTTGGAATCGTGAGGAGGATGTAAATATTGAAGTCCTCGAGTTAGGATGAGAGTAAGTAGTACGTATTTTTGGTTTTACATTTTAATCTCGAAAACATGGTAAGAAAACTAGTGGTACTACACTTCACATTCTTTCTCGCATTATTTGAAACCCCCGCAATGAATACAATTTAATGAATTTATACTGGATTTCTTATATGAGAGTATTTACTAACCAACTTTATTTTCTATACTTACAATGTACACTTTACTCTAGTCTTATATCTACTACATAATTCTACATATATTCTTATTTATTTTGGTAAATAGTGGCGAAACATTTTAAAACTAGTGGTGCTACATCGGCACATACTTTCTTGCATCATTTCTAAATTTGCAATTTTCGAAAATTCAGAGTTCAACGAAAATGACCGCAGCGCCATTCTTTTAAGCATTCGTTTTTCTATCTGCGCAAGAAAAAATTTGGATGGGTTTTGAAGTAAATGTTTTCTTTTATAAATTGCATACATTTCAGACACAAATTTCGCAAAATCTACTCGTTTTTTCAAAAAATTGTACATGACTTTTCTTAAATAGTTGATTTTCACAACAGGCTTTGTGTAAGGCAAAAATCTCTTATCTTTAGTTTTGGGGTTTCGAAATGCTAACTTTTTGCAATTTCCGAAAATACGGAGATTTTGCCGAAAATGGGAGTAGCACCATATTTTTAGCGTCCAAGGAGGGGACGAGGGGACACGTACGAGGAGAAAATTTTCGAGTAGTATTTGAAGAAAAAAATGTTTAAAAGGATAAAAAATCCTATACTTCGCTCAAAGTTACCCGAAAACTACTCATTCTTGAAAAATTGTACATGGCCTTATTTCAAGATGTCTTATAGAATGTATTTTATTAAGGAAAAAAGACCTATCTTCAATATTCTAGTTGTAGGAAGACTCACAAAAAATGCCTCTTTTGAAATATTCGAAAAATTAGGGATTTCAACGAACATGAGACTTGCACGTTCTCTTAATTTCAGTCATTTTTGAGAAAATATTGAAAATGTGGTTCAGGTTTCATGTAAAGTACCCGCAAAACACAAATATCCGTTTGAAACTCTCAAAGCCTCGAGTTCGTTTAGATCGATCAAGGAGTATCAATTTTAGAGAAAATCGGCTTAACGGTTTAGGCGTTAGCGCTGACTACAGACGGACGGAGAGCCGTTTTGCTGTCAGTCGATTTTTCGAAGGATTCACAAAACATGGATTCTATCCACACCACGTGTTAGAGGAAGTAATTTACTATATTTTGGAACAGGATTTATCCATTTGTTCGGTTCCGGGGCCAGACAATAAGAGTTATTCTGTATAAAGCTTTCCTATTACAATACTTTCTCTTCTCACATTCGTAAGGGCGAGAAAGTCACAATTCGCGTGTGTTTCTTTCATCCCAATATACCGCAGATTCTGTGTTGTTTGCGGAAGAGGTTGGACCAGAATATGTTTCGGAAATCTTTGTAGTGTATCCAAGACAAGGGCAGCAGTTTCAGATGATATGATTCCATTAAAAAAATCTAAGTTAACTCTACACATATCTAAAAAAAAATGAAACACTACAAATACCTGTCTATTTAGCCTTTCTCAATG
The DNA here is from genome assembly GCA_011170035.1 of Teleogryllus occipitalis. Classification (NCBI taxonomy): domain Eukaryota; kingdom Metazoa; phylum Arthropoda; class Insecta; order Orthoptera; family Gryllidae; genus Teleogryllus; species Teleogryllus occipitalis. The sequence goes on along the minus strand of BLKR01000309.1, from coordinate 556,977 downwards.
CTATCAGTTAAGCAAACCGCAAATTTCGCATCTCTCACAATTGAAAATATACAAAAATCATATGGGATTCATTATGAGTACATTATGATATACAAGTATACCAATGAATATATAACGGCTTGAGTTAACTCAGCTAGCTGACGCCAGAAACACTAATCAGTTAATCAAAACAAATGAAAATACTACTGAAAAACATGAGACACAAAACAAAAGTCTCACCTCTATCTCCAAATATAACCCGCTTATTTTGCGAGAATTACAGTACAAAGAAGCACTTATTTGAATAATTTTAAACTAAGAATGTAAGCATCTCGTAAATTGAGAACAAAACCATTGAAATTGTATTTCTTCTTCTTTATTCTATCCTCAAATATCTTGTTTCTGTTTTCAGGAATCCTACGCCACAGACAGACAACTTGATAACCTCTACGTGGCCTCCGTACTCTTCCAATGAAAATAATTACTTGCTCATTAACAATGCCGGAATACACGCCAGCAAAAAGCCTTTTGCGGAAGATACTCGTTTTTACGAGCAAATGATACGCGAATGTAAATGATGCTGAGAGAGCGCAAAGCTCGCTGATGTGTTTTGTTTCTAGCTTTTCTTGGGATTCATTCTACACTCATAAATAAAGGAAGTTCCGCATTCGATTACAATTATTTTTCTTTCGTCCTATATTCCTATAAAGTATTGAGTAACTGCGAGTATGCGTGTATGCATGTGTGTGTGTGTGTGTGTGCGCGCGGCTTCGTTACTCGTGGTTGGACAACTTCCCGTGTACCAATCGAGACATACGGTATCATTCGACGAGTTTTGGTCTTCGGATGGGGAAGTGATAATTTGTTTTCGGATCCGACCATAAGATTCAAAGGAATTTCAAAAAACGGGTTTTTGAGCGTTTTGACGCTGCGATCGTAGTGAGTATGCTGGGAATTAAACCAATGCCACCTAAATAGATCTACGTAGGTGGCGTTGATTAAACTCCAGTACCCAAGAGCAATTTTCGCTTTGTTTGCCATAATTTTCTTTCATGACGTAGACAACACTGATGTCATCTTTAAGTGAACAATTGAATTACAATGTGAATCGAACGGCAGATTTCATTTTAATTTTCATCCGTATTACCGTATTTAAAAAAATTGCAAAAACCTGCGAACAGCCTTGTAACCTTTTTTAAATTTGAAGAAGTGAATACAGAGAAAACAAAACTGTGAGTAATGCTAAAGAATTAATGAATTTTCTTACGTTCAACTTCTCACTTTTATGTTCTTACGTAAGTGTGCAAATACCAATTCTCAAATAAATTTGACCCACAACTTATTCTCATTACACTTAACTACCACCTTATTCACATAAACAAACAAAACAGTCGCCTTTTAATGTTTATACAGATTCGCATTCAAAACTATTAATATAGCAATAGTAGAAGTAGAAGTGAACACAAATTAGACAGAGTTTGTGGAGTTTAAATCTCAAATAAGGAGAGAAAAATATGGATGTGTTAAGCAAATCCGGGAAAGAATTACATGTAGTTGTAAAAGATGTTACGACAGAATTTTCGGAACTAATGAAGAATATTTTTAAATAAAGATTAGAGATGCACTTGATGACTGAAGATGTCTTTATGCACTACAAACCGAGAGTGGGACAGCAGTTAGCTAGATCACCTGCTAGTCATTTCTAGTTTTATTATTTGCATTTCTAGTTTTATTAAAAGCTCTTGTGTAACTTTAACCCGTGAAATCCTTGTTTTGCAGCCATAATCGAAAACCATCTGTTTATCTAGCTCGAATTGCCTAAATACTTACCTAAACAATTGCCTAAACACTTCTGCATTGCATACAAATTTTTATTAAATGTAAAACACTGGAACGTATGTGACCAGGGCCCTCTTTAGGCACAGGCAGACGAGGCTCGTGCCTCAGGGCCCGCACAGATAATAAAAAATATATAACAAAACTGAAAAATTGTAATATTTACTACAAATATATATATATATATATATATATATATATATATATATATATTGATTAACTTAAATATATTGAGTGGAACCAATATGGACTGCATCTGAATTAATTTATGTTCACGATTAAAGTAATCTATATATAAAAAAGAAAGTCGTGTTAGTTACACTATTTATAACTCAAGAACAGCTGTACCGATTTGGCTGAAAATTGGTGAGCAGGAAGCTTAGAGCCAGGAGACGGACATAGGATACTGTTTATCCCGTTCGACAGCGTTCCTGTGTGAGAACGCACGTTTTTGCACGTTTTCGCGTGATTTCGCATGTTAGCGGTCATTGTTGCCTGTTGTAACCCATTGTTGTAACGCCGCACTGATAACAGAAGGCGATAATGATAGCCGCCTTTCGTTCGCCGTTATATCTATATATAGTCGTGTTAGTTACACTATTTATAACTCATGAACGGCTGTACCGATTTGGTGAGCAGGAAGCTTAGAGCCAGGAGACGGACATAGGATACTGTTTGTCCCGTTCGACAGCGTTCCTGTGTGAGAACGCACGTTTTTGCACGTTTTCGCGTGATTTCGCGGGTTTTCGCACCTTTTCGAGGGTTTTCGCACGTTTTCATGCGTTTTCGCATGTTTTCACGCGTTTTCGTATGTTTTCACGCCTTTTCGCCTAAGTTTTCTGTGCAGAAGCGTTCTGCAGCGGAGAACAAGCAAGCAATCAAGCAAAGATACAAATGAAGCTAATAAAAGCGTGTTAAAAAGTGAAGTGAAGTATAATTAACAATACCGCGACCAAGACGATCGAATCTTTCCCGACAAAGCCGTAATGCAAGAAGGATACGAAACATTGCTAATGAAAAGGACTGAAGAAGAACAAGAAAATTGCACGTGAAGAGCGCCGCGTTAGTGTCTCGACTCGTGCTTCTCAATCACAAGAGCAACGTGAGGCAGCCCGTGAAACGGCTCGGTTGGCAATGCAAAATCGTCGAGCGAATTTTTTAATTTGTATTTTCTAATAAACAATTTAACTTAATAAATTCCAAAATCTGGTTATTTATTGCCTTTAACAGCCGGTCCCTATGATTACAGCTTTGTATTTCTCTCTTAAACAAAAATCAATTCAAAAAACGCTCTGCTACGTAATAGATTTTTTAATTATCTATTTAATATCAGAGCTTTTTTTTTCTTGAAATTCTTCTTTGAGAGAAAATCACAAATCTGCAATTGCTTTATTATCACGAGTGCAACAAGGATAGTACAGTTTCTCACAGTAAGTGCGACGCCAGAAAAAGATGGGACCGGCTGTTAAGGCGGAACAGAGTTCGCCGGGTCAGCTAGTATTATATATTTTTAACATCAATGGTACAAATGTCGAGAGATTAATAAAATATGTCACTTATAATTTGATCAGTTCAGTTTTCGAAGTCTGTCACCAAGTCAAACAGCTGTCTACAAAGAATCGTTCTTTCTATCAATGCACATGTTTAACAACAATGCGCGCTCTTTCATAGAAATTTACCAGACTTATCAAACGATCTTCGTATTGCTTGGCAGCAATCGGCAAATATTGAAAATGAATTTAGTTTGCTGTCAGAAATCGAATGAAGAGCAAGTGCAATACAGTGTTAAGTGTTATAAGTATAATATAAAATACAACATCTTTACTTAATTAACATCTGAAAGGTTTATCATATCATTTGAATCCACGACGGAACACACTACAAAATGTAAGTTTAAGATACATTTAATTACATTTTAATGTATAATTTTGTAAACCACAATGTTTATTTATTTTAATAAAATTATATTTTTTATAACTAATAAATAACAATACTATAACACTATAATTAATGAATTTAAAAATAGAGCAACAAACAAATAAAAATTGATTAAAGGATATTAAAAGATATAATTTTATTATATTATAATTTGTATAATAAATTTTCATGGTTGAAAATTAAGAGTATTTAAGAATTATATATTAACGAATCAATCATTTAGACAAAAATATTATTTTAAATACAAATATGATAACATATAACAAGTGTAAATGAATAAAAAAAATCAATATGATTAAGAAATATCAACCCAATTTTTAACATGCAAAGTGACATTATAAAAAATTGAAAGCACCGAAAATGTTTGCTTTTGTGAACTGTGAATTTGACGCATGCAGAAAGTATCTGTAAATAAACTAATTTGTATAACAGTATATTGTATTTTCTTCTAGAGTTCATTGGTATTTCATTTTACTGGTACCATGTCGAAACGCACATATCCAAGCGGTGCATCTAAGAGAAAAAAAGCGATTGAGGAGAACGAAAGGATTAAAAAATTACCCAAACTGACATCTTTCTTTACAAAATCAGTAAATCCATGTATATCTTCAAATGACACACCAGAAATTCTTTTGGACACACCGAATGAAATTAATCGATCAGAAAACCAGAAAATGGAGCCAGAATCAGGTACCTCCGAAGGTAGTTCTTATCTGGAAGATGTTTCATTGCATGAGTAATGTTTCTCATCTGAAAATATAGGTGATGCTCTGACTTCTTCAAAAGTATCCAGGTGCACATCAAACGATTCCGGCGAATGGAATAAGATAAGTGAAGAAGATCGATGTTTTTGGATTCAGAAAGGACCTATGTTTTTTCAAAATAAAGATTGTAATTTTTCGAAAACAGCGAGGAAGTACGAAGATAGAAATGGGAAAATTGTAATTAGACATCTTACTAAATCTGTGTTTACACGTAAATTGCAAAACAGTGAAACTGTCTGTAGATCATGGCTTCTATTTTCGTCATCTAAAAATGCGTTATACTGTTTTGCATGCCGTCTTTTTGCATCTTCCGATTCGGCGTTTAATTCTTCGGACGGGTTTCACGACTGGAAAAATTTGAACCGTGCAATTACTGAACATGAAAACAGTTTGCGGCATAGATATGCAACTATGGATTACATCGTTCGAAGTAAGAAAGTGGGTACTGTAAATGAATCAATACTTGTCCAATTCAATGAAGAAGTCAGTTATTGGAAAAGTGTTTTGATTAGAATTGTTGAAACAATCAAATTTCTTGCTGGCCGCGGACTGCCGTTTCGTAGTGATAATGAAATAATTGGTTCTCAGCAGAATGGAAATTATTTGGGTTGTTTAGAACTAATTAGCAAATTTGATCCATTTCTTAAAGAGCATTTGAACAAATATGGTAATCCAGGAAAAGGATTCGTGTCGTATTTATCAGCGAACATTTGCAATGAGTTTATTGAGATTATGGGAAAACAAGTAAAACTAAAAATACTTTCTGAGTTGAAACAGGCCAAGTATTATTCAATTACTATTTATTCTACTCCAGATTGTAGCCATGTTGATCAGTTAACATTTACGATTCGATATGTAAAAGATAACACATCGACTGAACGGTTTTTAGAGTTCATACCTATTCAAGAACATGGTTCCGAATATTTAACAAATACGGTTTTAGCTTTTCTCGAAAATAATCAGATATCAATTAATGATTGCCGCGGTCAAACTTACGACAATGCCGCGAATATGTCAGGTGCGTACTCAGGACTACAAGCAAGATTGCGTCAATTATGTGAATACGCTATTTTCATTCCTTGTGCTGGACATTCGCTGAATTTAGTCGGGGCTAAAGCTGCTGGTTGCGTGATGACAGCAACGAGTTATTTCCAACTTGTACAAAAATTGTACAACTTCTTTTCGGGTTCAACACATCGTTGGGATATATTAAAAAAATTCTTGGGAAAATAGATACGATGCTTTAAAAGGTGGTTATTCTCAGATTATATTAGCTTTGGAATTTATTGAAAATAATAAAGAAAACCCAGCAGAAACGCGAAATGAAGCCTACAGTATAACTAAGAAAATGAAAAAATTAGAGAATATTATTTTAACCGAAGTCTGGAGTGCTGTACTTTTAAAAGTCAATGAAACGAACAAAACGTTGCAAAAAGAAAATCTTTCACTGGATGTTGCTTCAAAGCTGATATCATCATTGATCAATTGTTTGCATGTCATGAGAAATGAATTTGATTTATTTATTTAGTCAAAAACTGTATGTGACGTATGGGGGAGAAAATCATCTGCGCACGCTTTCTTGAGTTTCAGAATCACCTCCCAATAATTTAACTATTAATAGTTGAAAAATAATAATAATAATAATAATAATAATAATAATAATAATAATAATAATAACAACAACAACTTTGAAACAATAGCCAAAGAAAAGTTTCTCGATTCAGAATATCAAAATTCGCGTGTAACAAACAGAAGTTCTCGTGTAACTTATTTTGACTCAGAAACAGACGTCATCTTTTCTGCCAAAGAAAAATTTTAATTACAAACTTATATTCCTATTATCGACACATTAATAAGTGAATTGGATAGAAGAGCTGAATCATACAGTATTATAAGTAAACGATTTCAATTTTTATCAGAATTAAAACTTATTGATGAGAAAGAATTGTCTTATAAATGTAAACAATTTGTTGAGTTTTATAACACAGATGTCAATGAACAAGAGTTCATATCGGAGTGTTTTCAATTTCAACAGTATCTTCGCATTGAAAATCCAACAAACAACACCGTATCTTTGGCAGAAATGTATAAATTGTTAAAAAAAAAAGATAATCTTGAAGAGACATTTCCTAACATTGAAATAGCGTTAAGAATTTTCTTAACGTTAATGGTCACTAATTGTACGGGTGAACGCTCATTTTCAAAGCTGAAGTATATAAAAAATGAATTAAGAGGTAATATGATTCAAGAACGACTTTCTTCGTTAGCTTTATTAAACATTGAGTACGATATTTTGAACGAATTGATCTTCGACGATGTAATTGACGACTTCGTGCGTGCGAAACTACGTAAAGTACCATTGACAAATGCTTAGTTTGTTTTTTACTTAGATCTTATTATGTATTATTGCTTGTGTTTTTTTAATTTATTTTTTGTTATTTACGTTAGTAAACACGCACTTAGCCCCTTAGCAACCATCCATCTAAATACTGCTTTAAGAGCGCGTCCATAGCAACGGCCGCTAAAATATTTTTAATGGACTCTCGATCATTTTAGCGGTCGTTGCTATGAACACTTCCCAGACATTTTTCCAAATCTGCTTGCATTAGTAGAAAAAACATTCAACTGTCTGATCACAAACAAAGCATCCAGTACCACCAACCCTTGCTACAGAAAATCAAGAGTAATGACAATTCTGAACTCGCGAAAGTGATAAAAGTTTATTTTTAATAAGCGATAAACTAAAATAACAAAAATCATTGTATGTAACTCGTCCTCTATTAGTCTTTAAGGACTCCTTAAAGACTCGTTTAGAGGACTCGTGACATAAATATCTATTTTTTTATTTGTTGCGTCTACTTTGACGCAACGCGTCTCCAAACCCCTTGGAGGGCGTTGAGCGCTTTGCGCTTCTCGGAGTAATCTTCCCGTTACTAACAGCGCTTGTTTTTTTGGAGTAATCCTCTATTAATATTGTCTGTCGCGTCTCGTCGCAGTCGGTTGTCAAGAGGACCGCCAGGTAGCATCGCGTACGCGCCTCCTACGTCACTAACCAGCGGCCAGAATTAGGAAGGAATAAGGATAGGGGTTGGACTAGCCCTTGTGAAGCGGCCGAACTCGTTTTGTTGGAACAAATTTCACATGAGATTCGACGGGAATCGAACCCGGATCTCAGTGGTGAAAGGCTTGCGACTTTGCAATGAACCACGAGTTCAGCTTTAAAAAGGTATTATGTTACTATTGTTAGAGTTATTAGTAAAATATTACTCTAGAAAATACAGAGATTAAAGATACAATTTAATTCCGTTTATCTAGTTTTTTTACAAATCCTTCCTTACCTTAAAAAGAGGAATCAAAATGCTTATTAGTTAATAATCATAATATTCAATTATTTCGTAATCGTAATATTCAATTTTTAATGAATTATGATCGCCAGAACGTAATTTGTTTAACTAAGAATTAGGGGCCCCGAAATCTCTGAGTGCCTCGGGTACTTTCAAACTCAAAGACGGCCCTATATGTGACTTTTAAGGGAGGAGTGCAATCTGTGCATATTTTCTTGAGCGTCGTAATTTCCCTCCTCTGTTTTATTGTATTTATTGTTTGAATTATTAATAAATTGTGAACGATCATCTAATCCAGAATAAAATTCACAATTAATAAATTCATTCATAAATAATAAATACGAATTAAGAAAATAATGAATTAATTAAATTATTTCAAAACACCCCCTCAAGTTTCTTGCTTCAAATTTTTATTTTCATATTGCTCAAAATGAACGGGTTTCATTCAAGTAAGAATATCTTTCACACAAGTTTTTTTCTTGTTCATTCCCGTTTAAAGAAAAAAATCAAGTAACCAATTAAAAAACTGGTTGTTTATCATGTCTTTTTGTGCTAAATAGTATAACCTCACTCAGTTCTACGCACTGTTTAGTGTTTTCCTGATGTAGCGAAGGCCTAAATGTCGTATAAAAAAATGAAGGAGTAGAAATGTGTCCGAGAAAACTCGCTCGCTGACCGACTCGAGCGAGGAGCTCTTTCGCCGCCGCAGAGGCGAACGAGAAAACTCTTTGTAGTGTGTGAGGGTCGGTAAGCGTCCCTTGTTTCGATTTTCCACATTTCACGTCGCACATTTCTCGCATCGCATTCCTCAGTGTAGTCTGTTGCGGGCCTTAGAGTGGCTTTCGGTACAGTATAAATTCGCTGCCGGTACTGTAGCTCATAGTTGGGTTTTTCTAACGTGGCGGCTGAGAGTAGTATCTCCAAGATATAATTTGACACGACTTTTTTAGTCATTCTCAGTCCCGCCGCTAGAGTCGCTTGATCTGCAGCACTGCTTGATGCTGTCGCAAATGCGACATTTTGCGGCAGGACTGAGAATAACTCAAAATGTTGTGCCGAATTCCGTCTTGGAGATACTACCCACAGCCACCACATTAGGAAAACCCAAGTATACATAATCTACTTCATGGAATACTCATTCAGTATATTTCCCCCATCTTTTCTAACATGGCTTTTGGCCGGCATTACACTGTAAAAGATATTTGACATATATCTTTGATGAAGAACTGTGTGGACGTTCTTTGAACTTTGACGAGAAAACTTTGACAAAGAAATTTGACGAACAGTTTACATTTCGTCCAATATTTGATATAGTTTTGCTCGCTGTTTACGATGGATGACGCACAAAAAGTTGTTTGGGCTTCTTTATGCACTAATAATAACTAATAAATGTTTAATGCTGATGAAGTAAAAGGTAAAGAGGAAACGTGAGGACTTAGAACAAAGCCATGGTATTCATCCATGGTGGGGTTATGGGTCGCATATTGTGAAGCATTAATTAAAGAACTTCGAAATGAATTATTTGAGGATGGATGAGGAAACATTCAATTTTCTTTGTCGTTCTTTCTTCTTTCGAAATTGAGTGTTCTGATTTGGAAGTTTAAAAAAAAATATCTTTCTGGATTGGGCATTTTCCAAACCCCATATTTTCCACTTCTGGGGAAATTTGTCCTATAAGCGTCAATTCGTTTGGTTTTACTTTTGTAGTGCGGATGGACAGCATTATATAAACATTCTAATTGCTAGCACTCTGCAATTAAAACTTTAGTTGAAGCAATCCCCCTATTTCGGACGCCATGTTACCTATCTTCTATCTATGTATATATATTTATATTTTATACTAATAAAAGTGATTTCAATGACATGTAATCGACATAAATTCCACAAAAAGGAGTGTGAATAGATACGAAAAAATTATAAGCTCTTCTTCGGGATTTGATGCAGAGACCTTGCAAAGTTTGATAAAGATTAATTCAACGCAAAGGCAGAAAATAAATAACTTAAATAATATGCTGGTAGATGCACCACGATCATTATTTCTCTCCTGTCGCTACGAGACAGGTTCCTCATATAGAGCGATTGTCCTAAGGATGAGCCAAAGTGACAGCTAGCGCTGGCAACATAACTGAAGGTTCTGTGGTCGTTGTGCCCATTAGACTCCCTTCCCGCATTCGTTCGTTTGCAGTTGGCTAACTTGTAAATGGCTTCAACACTTGCTTTTGTGGTGTCATTGTCCGACAAAAATATAGTGCGCCGCGAGAAATAATTGATATTAGAAAGTGCAGTGTAATGTGCTCTTCTGCAAAAATTCTTTTTTCTTTATATATGACATTGAATTTACTTTTTGTGTGATAAATATTATCTTTATTTTAAAACCGAGACTTGAATGCGAGATGCGTACCGGTGCACGTGTTTCCTGTTTAAAATAATTTTTCTTTCTATTTACATTCGTGGCAGTTTTCTTTCACTGACTGTGAGAGCATGTTAAGAGATTTTCCACATACGTAATTACATTTAAATATTTCCCCGACTCACGTACGTGCATATACCTCAGTGAAACTCTTAGACTTCGTAGGGATGTTTTCACGGGAGCCACTAGCACTTTACGAAGGGGCGTGACTGAACAGCTGTCGCGGCGGAGGGATACTTCTTTGAAATACATGTGATGTTCACTTGTTTTCGCGAACTGTCACTTTGGCTTATCCTTAGGAAAACCGTTGTATATCTTCCGCCATAGGCCAGCAGCGATGCGGCAGATCCGCAGTGTACGCATAGCCATACCGTTCACAGATTGTGATAAAACTGTCAACTTATTGCTTGCAATTGTAGGAAGAATATATATGTAGTACAATTATTGTAACTCCGATAGATGGCGCTGCAGCACAAAATGTCGCTTTATTTAAATGCAATATCCAATACACCTGAACTTCAGTTGCTGAGCGTTGCCGTGTGACGTGGGGCAAGGCATAGACTAAGGAGGTAAACCTTTATGGGCAAGGTAGAGAAAAAACAGGAGGAGCGAGCAGCACAAGATGGAGAGAGGAGAGGGGAAAGAGAGAAAGATAGGGAAAAGAGAAGTAAAGAGAGAGGAGCAAAGAGAGGGAGGGAAAGAGGTAAAAGGGAGAAAAATAAAGCGGGAGGAGAGAGAAGGAAAGAGAAAAAATAGGGAGAGAGGGAATGAGAGATACAGGGTAAAAAGAAGAGAGAAAAAAGAGGGGGAAAGGGAGAGAGAAAGAGGGGGAGAGGGAGGGCAAAAGTGGGAAAAGAGAAAGACAAGAGGGAAAAGGGGAGAAAAATAGAGGGAAGAGAGAGGGAATAAGAGAGTGAACGAGAGAGGGGGAGGGAGAGATAAAAGAGGTAAGGTAACTCTTAAATACGAATAAGGAACAAAATAGCTCTTTCAAATTTCAAACGATATTTCTACAATTATTTCTTCTGCGGCAGCAATGCGCCGAGTAGACGCTAGTGTATGATAAAACTTGGACGCTTCGACTACATTTTATCTAAGAAATTTTATAAAAGAAATCTTTTATAAAATATTGGCTATTACAGTCATATTTCTTTTATAAAATATCTTTGACAAAGATATTATACAGTGTAATACCGGCATTTGTTTCGCAGTTGGCTAAACTGGAAGAGGGGCATATGCAGGATTGTCGTGTGCGTGAATTTGTGTGTGGTTGCCACATTCGCTGATCATGTTCATTAATTAAAGATCCGGATACAGCTTTTTGACTATATAAATTACTGATCCAGTTTCGTTACAGAAGGTGAGATAGTAGATTTGAGGCTTTAAAATGGCAGGAAGGGTTAAAACGAAGCTTGATAAATCGGGAGGTATGTAGTTAGGTTACGAAAATTGGATCATTGAAAATTCGAAATTATGTCAAAATTCTCTGTACTTCTATTCAGAAATGCTGGCATACGGAGAAGCTGCCGTCCGTAATAACGCCGCAATTCTAGAGTATTGCAGAACCTCAATGGCGGCATTATCTGGTGCTACGGCAGGTTTACTGGGATTAACAGGATTTTATGGTTTTGGATTTTATGTTTTTGCTGTTATTGGTCTTTGGGTAAAACTTACTTTTTGTTATTGATTTTGTGTGCATTATTTAATGTTTGTTTGTTTTTTAGTTGTATAAGACCTACTAATGTGATTAATGTTTTACAGTGCCTGATACTTTTCAAAGCTGGAGCTCATTGGGAGAAGTACTTCATTAGTCGAAGAGCTCTCTTAACCAGTGGGTTTTTTGGTGGATTATTTGTATCCTTTTTTAAAGTGTCACATCACCGACAAATGGGTAACACTAGAAATTTGATTTGTAAAATGTCTACATTAATTTCAACCTAGATTTTAAGGAACTTGTGAACTTATGAAGTTTAGCACTATAAGAACATCTGAAGTAAATTGAATTAAGTTTTGCATAATTTTTTACCATTGTTGCTTTCGAGAAGTACGTGTTCATTTTCAAAGCACTTTCTCCATATCGGTTTCTATTTTGAGAGATTATCTTATTAAATTACAAATGTTTGAACAAATGATATTATGGGTTAATCTTCGGTATATGGTGCACCTCGGTCAAGACCACTTGCGCTACTTTCACGGCCTCTTTCATCTATCGTTCACATTTGAATCTTGTGTGTTTAACAGTAGATACAGAAAATACAGCATTTAGGTGGTACATTTAAACAGTCTTTTAGAAAACTTCTACTGCTTTAAAATGATTATTACTACTTTAATGATACTATATTGTGGGCAGCAGCTAATTTAAATACTTAATTATTCTCTGTTGAAGACTTCCACTCCCCTCAAACCCATGCTACTTCGCAAATCATACAATTCTATAAACAAAATACATGACAATTTAAAACTTTCAAATACACTAGTTATACACTTTTGTTATAAACTGAGTAACACATGTATAAGTTCTTGTTTACTTTTTTCCCTGTATTTACGGCTCCACATGATTCAAATAAATAGTTCATTTGTTCTTTACATTGTTACCTAGGGATGTTTCTTTTAATTGCACTTCATGTGCCTTTAATGTTGTTGGCGGGAGCATCAGTTTCAGGGTCCTTCAAATTCAGCGAATGGTTAACACTGAGGTGGCGATAACCTTTATCTTCTATGTAATTGTAAGACTTCCAACAGTCCAAGATCTCAATGGATCCTGGCTTGATGAAAGTCTGAATGATACTTAGAAACGTGTCCTTCCTGTGTTTTTCAATTACCCTGAAAAAAGTGTGATTGGATCCACATTAAGTCCTTCTAAACATTCAAGTTCTGTTCCTGTCCTTGCCTCTATGGTAATTTCTTTTACCAAACATGCTTTCGTCAGTCTCCACAACAATACCATCTCAAACCAGTGGTTCACTTTCATCAGTGGCCACATCCACGCATACTGAAATATAAAATCTAAAGCAATTGGTAATGATTTCAGAAACAATTTCAATTCATTGACAACCAATTCACATAGTGCTTTTAAAACCAGAAAATACAAAATGATGAGCACTTCGTGCAACTTCAGTCAACTCTCCAAAAACCATGAATCCTTTCCCACAGACCATTTTTAAATATGAAAATTGACCCCTTTCTTTCTGCAGATCCACTCATTGCCGTCACTCAGACATTTTCATTTCATTATTACAAATGAGGCATTCATATCTTGATCCTATAAGACCAACTTTCGTACACTACTGGATCGCCTGCATACATTCCGATTCATGCAAAAAAAACTTCTGTATTCAAATGATCCATCATAAATTCAAACCAACATCAGCAAACAACACGAGAAGTACAATGTTAAAAAAATTCTCACCCAACAATCTGTGCAAAGGTGAGCATTTATTTACATCAATTTTTCTGCAAAGAACAGCAGAGAAAATTATGTAAATAAATCATAGTAGACGTAGTTACTTTAATTCATTTTTCATCATTTTGTAGCTTCTCCAAGAATGGTAGGAGGCCGTGTTTCTTTGCATTAAAAACATCTTTATTGTTATAAATCTTAAAATCAGTGGTAACATTGTGAAGTGCTAATTTAAATGTTATTTTAAAGAATAAAAAAGATTCCTGTCTGATGAACGATAATATACTTGCGCTCCGATTGCAAGAGAATCGCATCCTATCAAGGCAAGTGATATCCCGCTCCTGAACAGGAGCGGGGGAGGCCAAGACCAAGGTGCACTTTAAACTCAAGATCAACCTGAAATTTTAAACGAACAGTCAGAACACATGACTACTCACCTCTTCTTGGTGCACATCCAGTAGCATTGATTTCAAAAGAGGGCTGCAGATTTTGAAACAAACATATTGACAGTTCAGTCATTATATAGTTCGCTAAAATATATTATGGTGTAGTTTAAATATTTTGCTCCTTTGTTTTTCGGGATGCTGAATATGAATATAGTTTGCCAAAAAAAATTCTTGATAAAGTTTTTTAACTGACAGTTGAATTTTGACAAATTTTTGCGGAACTTACCATGAGCTCAGCCATTTATTGGAATGACTTATCCAAAACCTTTGTGTCTGCCAGTACAACTATCTGCGATGCTAATAATTTTCTCTCCTAATTAGCGTTTTCTTATCATATGGTACTTTTTGCCAGTAGGTTTGCTCTTGAATTACAAATGAATAAAGTTAAATTAATATTATCAATAAAACTGCTTGGCTGTTGAAAAGGAGCATTGAGGATGGGCATTCAAAGCCCTTTTCACAGTAAGAATTTATCTAATATTGGTCAATGACTAAATGTATTTACCTTGTTTTTATTAAACATGCTCCAAAGTTGTTCAAACATAACCTATGAAGTCTGCTGTACTGTGTAAAATACTGTATAATCAGTATATCCAAACCAATCATACAATGGCAGCAAACAAAGAAGATGTTATTGGGAATGTGGATAAAAATCGTGTGTAATTATGAATCTTGTATTGCTGTGCTATACTATCATAATATCATGACCATGGAGGCAGAGAAGCGACGAAAATATGAGTTTGGAAATCAAAATCAGCTGAATGTATGGCAAAAAAAACAACACAGATTGTCATGATATTTTTCAGAGATGTGGAATTTATTCCTCGGAACTTGTCCAAGCCCCAGGACATTCAAAAGAAGAGATGTCACGTTATTGCGTGCAGCCCTTGTTGTGCACAAATTATTGTAGAAGCACTAGTAATTATTATATTTGCTCCTTAGGAAACTGGTTGCAATTTGGAGGAGATATTTTATTTAACTGACACCTGGCTTTGTTAGTCAACAATTGGTAACCATAAACAATAATTAATTGGTCCATTTATATCAGTCAATTCACTTATTCTTGGTCACTTTGAGCCTGATGGTTCAATTTCAGATGGCCCAAGAGCAGATGATCCAGTCTTTTTGGAAGATGGCTTCCAAAAATGTTGACATCTCAAGCAAAATAGTTAGGTATATCTGATTCATCACCATTATCATGATTATTAAGAGTGGGGAGGGGGTCATTTTATTGCAGGTGTCACAACAATTAAGGGATAGCTTTGAACAAAACAGTCCACTTCAACTGCAATTTCTCATGAAATATGTTTTCGCAATTTCAGATTCATATCAGCTCACTTGTCAAACAAAAAAAATGAAATGTTTTAGAACAATCTGTATGAGCACGTAATGGCCTGACTATAAGCATACCATGACATAGAAGGTATGACCTCGGGTTAGCGAAAAATTATTTTATACTTGTTAAGTTGAGATTTTGTATTTTCAAAATAAACCCAAAGATTTTAGAAATTTACCTTGGGATAAGTATGTAAGCATTCTTATTCTGCTTCAGTTTTGCAAATAAATTTTCAATAATTCAATTTTATAACTGTCTAGTTGTTCATCTTCAGAGCTATGAAATATATGAAAGTTTTTAAAAATTGTATCATATTCATATCAAATTGGCATCACTGTTATGAGTTTAGCAATGAAATTTATTTAAATTACCATGGGGAGAGAAAAAGGTAGAAACTTACCGACCAACAAGTTTTATGTCAATTGTTTGTGTAAAGTGTGAATATGAAACAATTGTGTTTAATGTCTTAAAGAAATTTTGTAGCTTTTTAAAGCACATTTGCTGTATGATTTTTATTTATTGAATATGTAGAATTTCCTTAACATGTTGCAGACTTATGTGCTGTTTTGGACGTATCCTTTCTGATGCATATTACTGTTTTTTATAAATTAATTGTATACGTGAAATTACAGATCCTAAATAGGCAAAAGATTTTCTGGGTAGCCAAGATCATTAAGGTGAATGCACCATAGCAGTCTTGGCTTGAAGGGTTGCAGGTTTAAATCCCACTTTAAGCATGAATGTTTTAGAGTGGTTACATGGTGGAGCTTCCAACTGTCATGTAGTGCCATAGTAACACATTTCCTTCCCAATCCTCTCCCTACCCCAATGTATGTGTGTATGACATATGGGGCTTCGGGGCTGCCATCAAACCACCTCCCTGCCTGTAACAAGATGCAAACACCACCACAGGTTTAAGAGCTATTGGCAGCAGGAGACAGTTCTTGGCTGCAATAGGCTTGGGACACAGTGGAGTTTAGAGGGCTAGGGTTAAGGTTCTTTGGGTTAAAAAAGGCAGTGGAATGACATAACCAAGGGCAGAGAAAATAAGTTGGTGCCCAAGTGGTTAAAGCAGATGGTGAATTTTCTTCTGAGTGGTTTGTTGATCTGAGAGAAGATTGTTGGGGGAGGCACCAATGAGAATTTTGTTTTGGCTAGGAATCAAGTACTAATGAAGTAAAATTACTGAAGTATTGACAAGTAGACTAGAGACGTACCTGGGTTAAAATACATTGACAAGTTTTTCCTTAACATCCATCAAAGATTTTTGTACGGTATGGTTCATGTGTATTAAATATGTAAATATCATTCCTACGCTGTAAATAAAATATATATTGTGTTCAAACTTATCGTGTTTGTTTCAAATTTTGAAGTATTCCATTTGATGGTAATCCATAGTGTTTTTTCATGCATTTGCAATTTCAGGAAACAGCTGAATTTTAAATCGCATCTTAAAATTCGTACACCTCTGGTAAACAACTGAAAACAGTGCATGTTATTTCACTTTTTTTTTCGATAGCTTCTAACACTAGTCATCACTAATTAAGGACAAACTTAGGGATGGGTCCTCGATACTTGGGTGGCATCAATCGTGATTGATACTTTCAGTTTTTTTATGTCATTCCCCATCTCTTCTGTTTTTAGATCGCCTTTATAGTTATCTCTCTCCTATTTATCTTCTGTCAGCAGCAAGGAAGTGTTTGTCTGTTCGGATTCACTTACAATCATTTAAATTAGCCAACTGCAACGCCCAGGCACTGTGCCCCGCTCTTTATCGCATTCGTGCCTGTCACCACCTCTTGAGATAGCATGCAATTCACGACCAATTTAGCTTTGGGAAACTCTTCCTCGTGAGCTCCTGGCAATCTAGCCTGTCTCCGGACAGACACAATAACCAAAGCCCAATTAAACAAGCATTTATTGTTCAAAATTTTAATTCATTTATTTTGTAAGCTTCTTCAACTACTGAACCCCCGAAAATGCATTGACATGTGGTCTCTATATAGGGATATTCTGAAGTGACCCCGAAATATCACGCTGTGTATATGAAACCACAGCACAAATGGATGAATTAAATCTGTGGACTTGCTTCCTCCTGATGCGAATGTACTATCTTACTGGAAAAACAGAATGACTCCCCAATTTAAGAAAAAAGTGCTGTTCAATACCTGTGCATTCCATCAGCTACTGTTTTTGGAGAGTTGTCAGTACAGCTGGATTGATATGCGAGAAAGAAAGAAATATAATGGATCCAGAAAGCGTTAGAATGTTAGTTTTCCTTAATACTAGTCTTTACAAAACGTATGTTCATCTCGATAGTTTTTAAATATTAAAATAGTGCATGCATGTATGAAGAACAAAATGTATCCTTCCAATTCTGATTGAACCACTGTTGCTGTTGAGTTTTCAAAGTAGTATGGTATCTAGTATTGAGAAATTCAGGTATCAACCCATCACTAGACACACTGAGAAACTGAGAAAACAACATTTTGTTAACTTCACTTTATATAATATTTTTATATACAAAGCAAAATGTAGATTAATAAAAATTACAAATTTTTAAATAACTTTTTTACACAACCTGTTTGTATGAATATACTTAATGATTTATACAATATTTAAAGCACTTGTATTTAATCCAAAAACCTAAAAATCAGCAAATCATTGCCTTCATCTAATTTGCTGTTCAACAGGACTTTTTTCATGTGAAGTATCTTGAAGAGTAGGGAGAGATACAGATCCTTTCATGCTGCTTTCATTAGTCATGTGTAGCATTTCAATTTCATGATTATTTTGTTCCTCTTGCTTCTTTTTGAGAAATTTTCCACCAGTAAAACCTTAAAAAAGAAAGAAAAATGGTCCTCTGAGCTTGTTCAGTTCTTTACTAACATTTATATATTTATAGTTATTACAGGATTTTATTTCAGTTCTTGATACCTCTATCTTTTATAATTATACGAAAACATTTAGAATTTAAAAATATGGAGGATGAAATATTAGATGTAATCTTTGACCATTCATTTAGTCACATTATTTCATCCTTTATTAATGTCAACACCTCATCAGCATTCCCTCAATCGAAAATATTAGTATTAAATTGTTTAGTACGTTTTTAACCAGATAGAGCCCCAGCACATGACATTTTGTCATTAGTCATTTTGTCACTGCTTGTCATTAGTTATGGTTGCAAGGCATGCAATATTCTTGCTCACCATGGAAGCAAGAAACTTGTCACTTTTGACTTATAATATTTTGTGGACCACAAAAAATGGCACTGCAGGCTGCCAGTTGGACAACCCTGCCTTAGAGAGAGGGAAGGAAACTCAGAACAAGAACAATTGAAGACGAAATAAAAAATTATGCAAGTGTCAAATCATACTTTCAAGAAAAATGAGTTTATATCTACATTAAACCTAATGCTACATACAACTCCTGCCATTTATAATCACCCCGTAACACTATCAAGAAATACGTTTGGACTTTTGTTCTCTTTATGTTACAGGGCTTCATTCATCGTTATTCTGGTAAAAACCTAAATTTAACAGAAATAGCACTTACATCCTTTTTTTGTTTCAAGTCTTCAATTATTATTACTAAATTGGTACTAATTGTCAGGATTCCAGATGTAGAGCCTGCAAGCTGAACAAGAAAAACGAATGATTCTACAGAATGGCACAGATTTTCTCTTACTAGTTATTTTTCTCAGTCTTGTGCCATCCTCTTGTCAGCGCATCAATTGCCACCGAAAGATGTTTTTTTGCATTACTGTTCTCAATTTTTTGGTTTTCCTAATGGGAGAACTGAAACATTACTTTAAGAATATTAAAGAAAAGTTAAACTTCGTCCTATATAGAAATGTACATTACCTTCATGAAAGAACTAATGGACAAAAAATGTATTTTGTATCAGTTTCAATTTTGTAGTTGTAAGATGACACCGAAAAAAATTTGTAACTTTTGCAATTTTCAAAAATTCAAAGTTAACCATGAAAATTGGACCTACATCACATGTATAAACTATATTTCACTCTTACATGAAATTTAAAGAAAAAATTTGCAGCTATTTTTGAGAATTTTGAAAATGTCTTGAGGGCTTCATGTAAAGTACCTCCCAAAATTTAAAGAATGTTTTTCAAAATGGCAGCACTTCAAATGGAGCCACATTGATTAGGGAATATTTTATCTTGGAAAAAATCATTCAAATAGTTTAGACACTATTGTTATTCATGGAAGAACATGAACGAAAAAACACCACCACTTTTTCAGTATCGGGACCCCAAAACAAATATTTCCACTGAAATCTCAAAATCAATTTTACATAGCATTACACAACTTTCTCTACACTACGTATATACATATGTATACCAGAAAGTAAAAAAAAAAACTTTGAAATTTAAAAACAAATAAGAAGAGGCACTAATAAAATATACAATGAATATTGCAACTTCAAATTTTCAGGCAAACTGAACGTTTGGGAAAATTATTGTTGTTGCCACAAAGTTGTACAGTTCAATAAGATCACAGCACTTAAAGACTCAATTTACATGCTTCCTTTTGACAAACGATTTAGGAGTTTTTGTGAACACATGTGCCTTCTGTTCTGAGATTCAGCTGCTCCTAGAAACTTTCACGAAAACTATGACATCATTAATTGAAAGAAAGCATGTAAATTGTGACTCGCAATCTTATAAAGAAAACTAACGTTCTCTTTTCACTCAGATTAATTTAAATATTCTCTTGTCAGCATATTCATTTCATATTAACAGAGCACAGATGTTCAGGCATTTATTTTTACTAAAATATGCAGGCAGAAAGACATTTATTCTGATTAAATTGAGGGCGGCAAAAGGCATCTAAACAATCCATCATTCAAAAGGAAATATTTTTAAAAATTAATAAAATTATTCAATTTTTTATTCAAATTCAAAATTTTAGATCAGCACTTATATGGAAAGGAATAATATTGTGGACTTTCTTTTGGCTGTTGGAATTGTATCAGTGAAAATGCAAATATAGTTTTCATTCATCACACTTGTGAAATCGCCATCACAGGGAAGGGACATATCAGAGGCTGTCCTCAAAGACAGAATGGAACTCATTGAGAACGATCAAAGCCTGTTGGCATCAATGATAAAAATACAAAAGTCTTGAATGGTAACTTCTTCCTTTCTCTTTTATATCATTAACACTTCCTGGCCCAGGTATCTCAACGTGCAGAGAAAGACAAAATGCAACAGTGCCTCATGTCAAAGCTTGCAGATATGTTTCTAACTTCATCAAGATCGGTATGAGGCGAAAAAAGGACAATAATGATGATGATGATGATGATGAGAAAGGAAGAAAAAGGAAAAAAATGTACTGATAATAGGCATCAGAAGCTAACATGATGAAAATATTCTAAAACAAGCCTGAAGTACATACAATTAAGTGATTCCTATTGTCTAAAATCGATATGGTTAGAGGTTAGGTTAAAGGGAATTAGGTTTACGACAGAGGAAGTAATTTTTTAAGTGTAATGAAAGAAGGTGCAAAAGCACTAATAAAAGTTAGGTGTAATTATTGAAAATCGGTCCAACAAATACTAATGACGAACATATTTTTATAAAACAGATATATCACAATAATGTCACTGTTATCATTAAGTCAGTAAATTATTTTGTCACATCACATTAAAGAGTGATAAGCCTAATTCACAAAGTCCATAATGTATATAATAAGAAAAAGGTGTTGAAATTGTCAGTCTGCACTTTTGAAAGAAAATGGTGTGAAACTTATTAGTTGAGCCTGGAATTTTAATCTAGTTCAGAGATCATAGATAGATGCCAATATCTGTTTGTAATACAAGTTTCATTACTAGTTCCTCTCTAGTGAATAGCTCCGATATATTCTATTCTTAGCAGTGTTTTTAATTTGTAAACAGTAAGTATAGTCAATGTATTAAAATTCTTTTACTGCTACATGATATTTTAATGTAGTAAATTTCAGTCACTTTGACTGAAATTTATAATTTAATACAATGTATTGTTATGAAACAGCTGTCTTGTTGAGAATTTAATTGACTTTGCTGAAATTTAGAGATTGAAAAGCAATCACAATTCATTCAACAATTAAGAAATGAAAACTTTATACCTCATGCATACCTATAAGACCTGTGAAATTGGACCTTGTAATTTTAGACCTCGTGTGTTTTTTGGACCTTCTGTTGCATTGGATCTATTGTTCAAGAGACCCATTGGACCTACTGAGTATTAGACCTTATGTCCATGGACCTATACACCTGAAACTGTAACAATAATAAAAAGACATTTTGCCAACCTTCTGGGCTCTACACATGCCTTTCACTCTACACAAAGTGGTAATAAAATCTAAATTGTTCTCACAACTGTTTTCGTGTATGTGTTGCCAATCAGACATCAAAGACAATCATAGCTCTTACACCCAATTTTTAAGAAAAACAATAAACACAGAAAGATTCAGAACATTAAGTTGGTGTTTTACAATTATAACCCCTTCAAAAGAAATGAGTACTACCAAAGATGAACACAAAGTGACTTAAGGAACTAACAAAACAAAAAGAGCACATCATGTTAAGATATTGTGTAGTTTTGAAGTAAAGCCTACTGACTTAATGGATGAGAGTGTAATTGCAGGACCCAAAGGGGAGAATTATAAAATTACCTAATGGCCTACAATAGCTTACACATTTTTGAATTAGATATAATGGTTACATAATTAAATTGTAATTATATTATAATAATGCTTAAATAAATATAATGGTTACATAATATTATAAAACTGCAATGCCTAACCAACTAACATTTCACACTTCTCTTGAAAAATTCTTAACAAAATGACACCTGAGAGAGAATTTATCCTCCACCTACAATTTCACTCAAAATTATATTTAAACTCATATTTTGAAAAAAATTGAACATGACATTATATTACGATTTAATTTTGAAGAAGATATTTTATCAAGAAAAAGTCACAATCTTCTGGGTGTGGAGGAAGATATAAAAATTTATAATTTTTGCATTTTTTTTTATATTTCAGAGATTTCAATGAAAATTTGACATGCACCATTTTTATAAACATACTTCACTTTACTCAAGCAGAAAATTTTAAGAAAAATTTTGAGCTATTACAGAGAAAAGTTTGAAAATGCCTTAGGAGCTTCATGTGAAGAAGCACCCAAAAATATTGAAAGATATGTTTCAGGGTTTCGAATGCAGTCATATCAATCGGAGATTTTTTTCTTTTTTAAAGGTCGCATCAACATCTAGGTCATTAGCGACCACTATTGGTGTTAACGGTATGGTACTATGAAGATGAAACGATATTGTGATGATAAGGGGTGGAAGGACAAACACAAATACAACCATGCCCGAGGCGGGACTCAAACCCACGATCGTTCAGTCCGAGATCATTACGACACTACTGCCTTAGCGATCTCAGCCACCAGTCCGACAGAATATCAATTTATTTTGGAGAAAATCCTGGGAAAGCTTTAGGGTACCAGACAGACATTTTAGAAAAAAAACAACACCTATTTGCTATCTGGGACCCATAAAACTGTATTTCCATCAATTTTGACATTGATTCTTTGTAATATAAGAATACTTTTTCTACCCTATCTATTCAAGAAAGTAAAAATTAACTGACTTACTAATTTCTGAAACTTCAAAATGGAATTCATAAATATAAACAATTTCCTCAGGAACAACTAATTTCACATCTAATACCAATTATATGATTAGCACAAAGCGAACTTTCAAAATGTGAATGTTGAGCTAGCAGAATTCTTACCTCATGAGAGCAAAGTTTCTTTATAGAATTGCATCAGTGGAGAGACAAAATGAAGGGTGACCAGGGTATGATCACCTGCCTCCCAATGATTCAATGTTCTTGTACGAACTGAGACTAAGCCCCACATCTAAACCTCAAACTTAGCCCCCAATTATGAAACAAATGGCGGCTAAAAATTTCTAAATTTTTATTATTATATATTATATTTTTAGTACAATAACGGACAACTGCCAACAATGATTTTTGAAATTATGCATTTTAAGGCACAACAATGGAGCTTGAAATAATGTGAATTTTAAGTATACTCTTTCATGTACAAAATTAGACGTACGTACCTAGGAGTAGGGAAAAATGTCAGAAAATGATATGTTTGTTACGTAAGTAACTAGCAAAAGTATTTATTTTTAATACAATGGAGAAAAATACGCTCTCTCTACTACCACCTTCAATGGTCGTAGCTGTGTAATATGCTTTGAAGCATATCATACGTAGCTACACCAAGAACAACATCAATCCTCACACACATACATCTGATTCACACCTTGATTTCTTCCCCTTTCCATCGCATACTCGACTACACACTCCACACATTTTTGTTGGATTTTGCTTTTTTTCCGTGTGAGGAATCTGTGAAGGCAAATGCCTACCAACAAGACGAGATGAGTTGGGACTAATGGAGCCTGATGCCTTTGGTGACAATTCCTGCCCGTGATGTTTGGCTGTCAACTTCTCAATCACCGCAACGCAGAAATCAAGGGAATTCTTTCTACCCCCATATTTTTTGTACAGCACAAATGAATTTCACAAGAATTCCAAATCAAGGAGATGAAAAAAATTTTTTTTTCAGTATTTATTTCCTCTTTTGCAAGTGATAAGGTCAACCTGCATTTAGCAGACGATCCTATCAACTCTTCCCATTGTCCCCTTCCTTCTTCCCATTACATGATATGATACTATCTGACTTCTTTATCTGTTTGCCTCTCTTGTGCACCGTTTTCATTTCTGAATAGTGGATAGTGCCCAACATAGAGACATCATGCTTATATTTCCACCTTACCACAGTTTCTTTACCCCTCTGATAAACAATAACTTCTCCTTTCCTAAGTTTCTTATTGCGAAATCCTGGAGGTATATGCCATAAACATCAGTTCTTTGAAGAACAAGAAGGTCTGCTGGCTCCAGAGAAGTGAAAAAAATTGTCGATTGTTAGGCAGTAACCTTTGTTGAGAAGAGGTTTTCATGAGACTTAATATTATTTGAGGTGACTGAGGAAGATTCTTATAAACATCATCAAATCTTGTACCTTTACTTGTATGTATGATCACAGACCTTACATAGCCATATTTGTACTCTCATAGCAAATAAGTCTTGATACCAAATTGTTCTCTTTTCATTGGCAAGTACTGCACCCAATCTAATGTGCCTTTTTACAGCATTAGTCTTTAATCTTTTGTTACATCTCTCTCTCTGGAGTATAAACACTTTTGAACTTCTTGTTTAAGTGGTCCAAAATTGTTCAAATTTTATTTAGTTTTGGCTGTGGATGGTCATTAGGATTGTATGCTGAGTTGTCTGAAAAATTAGGGCAGTTTTTAAGCATCAAAAATCATTTATAGAAAAGCAATTGACAAAATATTGTCGTTTCAAGTATGGAATGTTTACTCCAATACATCTGATAGCTGGATTTCTTTGTAATACTTTGAAGAAGAATTACACTGATAAAAATTATCCTCGGTGGTGTCATTCCATGATGGAATGTTTAGATCTTCAGCATATCTGTTAATATCTGACACAATATTGTCTTCTAATTCATCATCAAAAAATTGATTCACATATTCCGAAACATCTTAAAAATCGTTTTCAACAAAAACAGAAGGTATTCCTTATACGAAAATGTTGGAGGGGCTGGAGGCAATGTTGAAGTCACATCTATTTCTGGCCACAATCTGATGTTGGAAAGACTGATTTCTGAAGCACATGAATCACTATCATTATCACATAAGTCATCACAATCACTCTCAGTTATGTCAGTTCCTGAACCACTGAATTCAATCTTCTGAATTCACTTCTTCATCACTCTCCACAGCGAAACAGCAAAATAATAAGCAAAGAGTAAGAGATATTACTTCATAAGGACACTGTGTCTTCCACACTCTGCCAGTCTTGACTACAGCTGATGTTTCCACCAATAAGAGTTCATAAAGTGCCTCAATAACATTTGACATTGCACTTGTGTACTCTCTAGGTGGTTCTTCTAGAACTAGCTCTGGTGAACGAGTATATTTGGGCTTTAACTTAGTATACCACACCTTCAGAAAAAACACAAGTATACTCAAGCTTTTAAATTATTATAAAAATTAAAATCCAGAGTAAACTCAGCCTTTTATGTTAAATGGTTAAAGAAACTACATACCACAGCATTGTAACATGGTAGTGAAACCACTCAACACAGAACAAACTGGGCCAGATAAGATAATGAAATCTGCTTGGAAGGAATTTCCCCTAATTTCTCCATGTAGAATAAACCCCAACTTCAGGACCCCAAATGACGATTTGTCTAGTATTTGATCAGCCTGTATCCAGAGAATTCAATCTCACTGCAAACATATTGAACCTATTCTGTTTAGTGACTACAGAATTTCAACTACTAACAATTGTGGTAGTAACCATAAATACAAATTAAATGGAAATTTACCTTTCGCTTTGCAAAGTTTATAAGGCATAAGCCATTTGATTCCTTGGTGTTTTGTAGTAATGTCATAAAAAAATTCACAACTTAATAACTCTTTTCATCAATAATTACTTGACATTCACTTACCTAAAACACTACACCCCAGAGCTGCCAAGCCTCCCAACTTCATACCAGCGAAAAGGCCAACAGGACCACCCAAACAACCTCCAATCAAAGCACCAGCCAGCGGATAAATAGATGCCTTATATTTAGAGACTTTTCTTAAAGTATTTGTACCTTCCAAAATATTTTCTTCAGCTTCTTCCACATTTTCCTCAATAATATCCACTTTTTCTTTCTGTTCCTACAAAAAAAAATTGTCTTGCATTATTATTAAAATATGCATACATTGCATTTATATAAAATATGCTTATTTTCATAGAACGTGTATCAGTAATTAATTTTGACCAGCGTAATTAAATCAAGATTCGTATAATGATCATAACAAAACTAGAATCACTTTTGGAGCATTAGATGTTGGTCAAGATATTAGACAATAAATTAAAATGCTACCAGACGACTGGTGCAGATGTTTTATCTAGGTGTTATTCAAATTTTGAGCTAAAATGATCATTTCCTTTTTTGTTGTAGTGATTAAACATGTATGTAAATGTCATAAAATATTCAAATGAGTATTCATTGGAGTAGCTATACAAAGTAATTTTGAAGCTAAAATAACTTATATACAAAACAACCAAACATCTACAATAATACTTATATTTAATTACTTACTTCTACTACTTTAGCAAATTCTTGGAATAAATCATGCACATCCTGAACTTCAGCTTGCAGATTCTCCCATGACTTAAGACATTCTTCTCGTTTCTTAACTTCATCATCTCTTAGAGCAAGTTTCAATTGAGAGGAGCTAATTTCATTAGTACTATTATTAATTTCATTTTTGCATTCCATTTCTTCCTCATTGTTTTTATCAGGTGAGATCCATAGATTTGTCTTCTGAGGATTCATAGCTTATGAAAGCAATTACAATTTATTTTTATAATGTTAAATTTAAATAATCAGCTCAATCCAAAACTTTATGTACACACTCACCTAAATAGTCTTCAATAGCCATTAAGGCACTTTCCCGAGAAGAAGCTGTTAGTTTATCAAATTTTTGCAAGTCAGAATCAAACACCTGATTCCTCAACATATCCATCTCGTACAAAAGTGCTTTCAATTGCTTTATTAACCTGGTGGCATTAATTTGTTCACGATGAACTCGCTCCCATTCAGCATTTTCCTGAAACTTAAAAGCAAATCACTATCATAAGATAATATAAAGCCTTCACCCTTATGAAATTTTTGTCAATGATTGTAAATATGATTATTATATTGAAACCACAATTTATTTGCAAATTAATTTTGAAAGGTACAAAAGCAAAATTTTAAAATTTTAAAGAAGTCTGTTTCTAATATTTCAAATTCTGTGCTAGCAATACAATACTATATTGAAAAACTTTGCCAATGATCAACATCAGCATTTACATCTTCATAAAAATATAAATGAGAATAATATGCATAATCAAGAATTTGAAAACTGATTAATCCTGCAGTCACATGTACAATCTTTCCACACGAAAGTTGCACTGAGGTGTGTGGCACATCAACATTTATCTACTGTCTTAACTGATAATAAAATGGAATTTTGCAATAATATTATCATGTTAAATACCCTCCTTAAATTCATGATTTGGTTCATTATTGTTCAAATTTGTATTAACTAAAGAACATACAATACGTTAAGAAACATATTTCAGACAGATAATTCAATATTAGGATAAAAAATACAAACTCAAAATATTCTAATTATAGAAAATAACCTTTAATTAATTAAAATTGTTTTTCAGTTTAAAAAACTCAATTGAATTTGTTCTGTTTATATAAAAAACTAACTTCCTACTCTTCTAAAATATTTTCCTTCAGATGATTGCAGCAATAAAAATCATGAATAGTAAATGTAGCTGTAATTATTATTCTTTCTACAATATTTTTCTTTTTTCTTGAAGAATTTTTCTCAATTTTTGCTATTTCCTTTATCTTTATCCATGATGGCTCTCCGCCATCACTAAATGCAGGTTCTTGCAACAATTTTTCCCCCTCTCAATTAGTTTTTCAACATTCTCATGAAGTTAAAAACAAAAATATCCTCTAATTGCATTTCACTGAATTATACTGTAAAACCACACAAGGTTGGAAATTTAATTGCTCCTACAAAAGTCACACTGCGGTGTTGGGCACACCTGCCTTAATTCTAATGCATAAATGAAAGCAATGCAACTAAACTAGTAAATAAAAGCAATATTAAGGGAGCAATATCTATTAAATTTAAACATAGTAAATTAATTAACTTTTTTTATTCAAGTTTAGTGTGCACGACTGTGCACAGTAAAAGAATTATGACCCCACCCCCCCACATGGTTGCAAGAAATTAACATTATATCATTAACCTCTGACTAATATCAATTTTCAGTTGGCTAACATATCTCCAACACTTCCTCACTGCCTGTATTTCTGCTTCTAATTTTCTTTATCAAAATTCCTTACAAGATAGCTCACAAAATATACTACAACTTCTATAATTCAACAAGAAAGTCAAAATGTGCAGTTTTTTTTTTTAACTCATTATCAATGTATGCTTTTAAAGATCACTTTAAAAAAACAAAAAAGTTTGACATTCTCACAACAAACACAAAATAATTTAGGTCTATACGAGTTGGATCGTACAATCATGTCTAAATGATTTTTCGCAAAAATTGTGAAAGATCAAAATAATCCCGTTTTCTTAATTAGGTGACATGCCATTGACATAAACCTAGACTGTGGCGACTTAGTACACACAAAAAATTGAATACCTTTTGTATGTTGCTTTTGTGCTTATGCAGCAGATCGATGTGATGGGGTATAGCCACATCATTAAATTTATGTAAATGTATTTCAATTCGTTTCAGCGGTTGTTTACTAACGTAATTTGAAGAACTGTCTATAGACATTATAGAAAAGAACGATCCAATTTTCTACTTGTCGATAGCTCAATGCATGCTCGTTCACCCACACCACTATTCAGTTGCGCAGAACACATCACACAATGATCGGCAATGTTCCAAGTCACTTCTACTACACCAAATTATAATTCTTTGTGGCCATTGTGTACAAAGAACACACAATGACCATTGAAGGCGTATGCAAGGCAGGTATAGATTTGGAAAACACGTTGATTTGCTCATGTGCTTTGACGTGTCGGTCCGGTCTAACCCATCATGGATGCATTTACATATTTACATCCTGGTCTAACCAACTCAAACCAAATAAATTAGCTCGTTCCGGCAAAAGGGCTCCGCTCTTCATTCGTAAGTTAATCTTTCGGTTACCTCACGAAATTCTCAAACAAATGTGCGTCACTTCTAAAAGTTTACTTATAATGAAGGCTATTATACAAGGCCTCGCAGCTAAAAGACGAATAACTTATGCGAATATTAAAATTATAATAATTTATTAAAAATTCAGAAATACATAAGGTATATAATGATGCAGCAATGAAAATCTCCAGAAGTAAGTACAATATGAAGGAGTACTACCTATTCATTTACTAATTTACGTTTGCCCTATTTGGAGGGTTCAGCTAAAACAAATCTCCACAAGCTTGTAACTATACAAAAGAATTTTCTCTGAAGCGCAACAAATGCCTCATGGCGAAAAGTTTACTTCTGGCAGCCGTTTTGGCTGGAGAGCCAGCTCTGTCAATTGAGTGTGTTGCTGGAGGTTAGGAATAGATTTCACGTGTGATTTACATTGATCCAATATTATCATAAAAGAGACGATGATAAGAATTCGACATAAATCGTGTCGAAAATACGATAAAAATAGTGACGCGTGTGGAAGAAGTCATCAACTATAAAACGGACAGGCCACGAAGTATATACAAAAGTCTGTGTACTTCGAGGGACAGGCTATTAATACTGAATTTCAAAGATCCCGCGTTTACTTTCATTACGCTTTTAATTAAACTCGCAATAGTCTAAATTTTATCATAGAATTATGCATGTAAATATATAGATAACGTAATATTTCTTTTAAAAAAAGTTTTGAAGTGTACTCTTCTTGCATTCTAAGTTTCTAAATTCTTAAGTTCATTATGCTACGCGTTCAGAATTCTTGCAAATTCAATCAGCCTTCATACAGCTCGTCGTGTAGTACATTTCGCGAATGTTCATTCCCGACTGAGATATGACATAATATTCTGTGGAAATACATCTTATAGCTCCCAGACTTTTAGATTACAAAAACGAATTGTACGAATAATGACCAAATCCCACCCACATGATTCTTGTAAGCCTCTCTTCATTAATCTAGGAATTTTACTATTACCTTATCTGATGATTTACGAATCAGTGGTTTTTGTCAAAAATGGCTTGCTTAAGAGCGGGAATATATTTTCCGAAAATGCCGATGTCTATTATTATAACACTCGACGTAGAAATCATATTCATCAGGTGACAGTATCAACAGCTCATTACAAAAAATACATGTACATTGTTTTACAACACTTTGCCAGATGACATTAAACGATTAAGTTCGATAGAAAAGTTTAAATCCAAAGTGAAATCGTTTCTGCTGCATAACTATTTCAAATACAATTAGAGACTATACTGAGCATCACAAGGAAAGTAACATTAATTTTAACAGTGATATTTAATGTATTATTTATCATTGGACTGTATAATTCTAAAAAAATATGTAACAAGTATTATATCGCATCTGCGGGGTCAATGACCCCCATCTCGATCAGGTTTTTGTCCAGTTTCCCTGATCCATTGAGCAAATGCTGAGATGGCCCCTTGTTTTGCTTCTGGACAAAAATGTAACTTCATTATCTGTGAACGTCTTCTACAATTCAGTGGGAAATATAGTTATTCAAATTATCGTTTCCATGTTGTCGCGGCAGGAAGTATTATTACTTGACGAAGGACATCATCGATAAGAGGCCAAACTTTATTGCTTATTTATCCTTGAAAATAGATTTTATTACATGGGAGCGGTTTTTTTAAATTCAAAATTCAAGTTGTATATGACTTAGTGTAGGGATCACAGAATTTTGAAAATGTGCACAGAATTCACTTCTCCCCATAGCACGTCATGCGCAAGTGTTTCTTGACGTAAAATAAAATAAAAATAAAATTAAAAAAAACATTCTACTCATCTAGTATCAGATTGTTTGCCGACGGATGCAGCGGCAAGAACAAGTGTGGCTATAACAGCACATATTTTCTCTCTCTTAGTAACGGTTACGTAATAATTTTTATCGCAATTTCTGCCCAAATCTACACATCTCAGTCAATGGGCGCTAGCAACAATGGACGTTAGCAACAATGGGCACATATTTTCTTATCATTTCTTGCTAAAAACGCCTTTCTTCCCATTAATGGAACTGTTTGTCAGTTTTCATTGATGTGGTTTTAAATGAAGATTTATAACGAAACAAAATCATAATTAGCCACTTCCTAATCAATGTCTTCAAACCGACATTAAAGAATTATAGATGCCCCGGAAACCTGTAAAGCAGAAAGGCCGTTTCATATTTGCTGTCAACTCGGTTTCAAAATATGTTACAACTTCGTACGTTATTTCTTGAAAAAGTTAAAATAATATGAAATAGTAAATGAACGAATTCTATTATAAACAATTTTTCTATTTCCAGTACATCACAGTGTGTGTATATGTATATATTGTGATGACCCGTTGAGTAGCCACTACAGAAGGGGGGGTTACCATCATACATAGAGTGCGCCGGTAATTGGTGTATAATAGGGCACATACGTTAAATTTGTGTAGTGGACGCCAAGAGTGCATCTTACCTGCCAACCTGCTCCGGCATTGAGAACCCCAGAATGTGACGTGTTCTGGATGCATTATGTTAACTAGTTATTTGAATAATACACAGGGATGGAATTTTGTAAAGTTTAAGCCGTCTAAGCGGCGTGAACACGTTTATCGACCAATAGAAAAGTCTTATGTACAGTTTAAAACTACTTTTCCACTTATTAACCTCCAGTCCAGAACTGTTGCTTAGCTTAAATGGAGATGGGCAAATTCACAAATAATGGTGGCGACGACCGTGTTACCTCACTTCGGTGGAATTGCACGCTCGTAGGACTTTACCGGTCAATTTCGGCCGTGGAGTCTCGACTAAGCACTGCTGAAGTTGCCTCATTCACAGCAGGAAGGATCTCGTGCTCCCGTCACATGTCCGGGAAATCAGCAGCCGTCAATGCTCGAAGCGACGAACCAGGATGTCGGTGCGCAAGACAAGGCCCTCAAACGATACCTTTCTGCGTTCATGCAGTCGGTAGAACGGACTGCACACCCCTTTGATTGCTTTTAGGGTGTCGGTCCGACTGATCCGTCACACGGAATTAATTCCGATTGAATGAGTGTTGGATAGTCGGATTGCTTACGCCGGCAGGTACTTGTCAGTCACTTACCAATAGAAAGTTGACTCCGCCAAAAGTTGCCTAAGTCTAGTCTTATGATGTCTTTCTCTTTCCAGCTGATCCTATCTAGTCTGTCTCTCAGTTGTTCCTCCTACCAAATCGTGAGATCAAGTGTTCTCTATCAAGTCCTCAGCTCACGTGTCTTTTTCTTAGATCCTCCGTGGCTCCCTCGTTTCTTCTCCCCACCCCATTTGGAAAGTTGTGTGCTCCCTCGCGTGCGTAATGCTTTGCCACAGATTGGTTCGATAATCAGCTTCTGGAACCTTCCACTAATATTTTCCGCCGACTGGCTCTAGGCAGTCCCTCCCCTTAGCGACCGACTTTGCTATGTTCTGTAATTAATTAATTATGCCAAAGAGCGCTTCAAATGATTTCAAATGAAAGTTTTCAAAAACTCCATAGATTCCTGTGAAAAAGAGCGTCAAAATTCGCATTTACAGTGATGCTTAATCGCCATTTTCTTAAAAACCGCTCCAAATTTTTTCTTTAAATTTTTGGAACAGTTAGTACCAAATGTACCCTATCTGATGATATGAACGGTATATTGCTATATTTATTTTTTTTATTGAAAATTAGAAAAATGTAATTTTCTTGGTCTGTCTCTCACGTCGGTAATATTTACATTAGAGGCGCTTTCTTTACGTTATTGTATTTATGAGTACATGTGATTAAAATAATGTGAAATAAAGTTTCGCGAAAACACAACAGTTTTCTATAAAAATGTGCTCAAAATTCCGCATTTTTAGAACCACATAAACTCCATTTTCTCAAAACTGGCTCCAAATTATTTCTTCAATTTTTTCTAATGGATAGTGCCAATTGCACTGTTTTATATTACGTAAAATTCATTTTGGGGTATTCTTTTGTTTTTCAAAAATTACATAAATGTAATTTTTTTGAAATACTTCTCACTCCGTTAGTATGGACATTTTCATCAATTTCTATGCATCATTATATTTGTGAATAGAAGTGCTTCAAATGACTTCAAATTAACTTTTTCTAAAACTCAATAGATTTTCGAGAAAAAGAGCTTCAAATTTCGCGTTTACAGTAAAGCTTAATCGCCATTTTCTCAAAAACGGCTACGAATTTCTCAATGAAAACTTCTATTTATTACGAGTTTTTACTCTTCTTTAATATTCTTGAAGTAATATGAATTCAGTTGAATGAATTCAGTTGTACTACTTGGAAAGCAAAAAGTTTAGAAAATGGCAAAAAAATGTTCTTTGGGTGACGATAGATGGCAGCTGGTCAGAAAATGTTGCACGACCTTAAAGCCAGGCCACACCCAGGAAATTAGAAAAATTTAAGTAAGTTTAATTAAAAATTAAAAATTAAGTAAGCCTGTGCCGACCTGGATGGCCGAGGTGGCTAAGAGCGAGTACCGACTCAGCGCTTCGATCCGAAGGGTCGCGGGTTCGAGTCCCGCCTTGGGCATGGCTGTTTGTCCTTTGACTTTGTGTGTGTGTGTTGTCGCGGAGGGCCTCGCGTTCTGCTAACCCCAGATCAGAGGAGCCCGCAAGTGTTTGTCTAGTGTATGGTCGAATATGCGTCCCTTCGGGACGTAAAGGGCAACCGGCTGTCGGCTGGATACAAGCCCTAGGAAAAACAAAAAGTAAGCCTGTGCCATTCTATAGCACCTCTAGTTCGATGTGATGTCAATTCTATAGCACTCCAAATTTTCGTCCATTCTATCAACATCTCCCATGAATATATTATATTTTCCTACAATGGGTACTATGGCTACAAGGTTGTACTACAATGGGAACTTTCTTTTGTACACTTGAAAGCCATATTTAATCACTTTATCGCGAATGAATTGCTTTGCTCCATGCTTTCATCCATTCTCCCATCTACAGCCAATGTTATTCGTAAACGCAGTATTTTGCGTATCGTTTATCCAGTAATGAAATGCAAGGTGATAGTTTTGCAAATCTGTCATACTGTTTGTTTTAGGTCATTG
This sequence comes from Teleogryllus occipitalis, assembly GCA_011170035.1. Taxonomy (NCBI): domain Eukaryota; kingdom Metazoa; phylum Arthropoda; class Insecta; order Orthoptera; family Gryllidae; genus Teleogryllus; species Teleogryllus occipitalis. The sequence continues at coordinate 522,534 of BLKR01000309.1, read as the reverse complement.
TCTGCGCAATGAGCGTATTTTTCTGTAAACTCAAACCTTTTTTTTTCGCATTGCCGAACTGACAGTTTCATAATAAGTCTATTGAATCTGTTTCCCAAAACATTTATCTTGATACAATATTGTTTGCTGATGAAATCAGAATTCCAACGAAACATTTAACTTCCTCAGAAGAAAATGAAAATGTGTAATCACCTTTCTGCTACCGTACAATACGAACATTTTTGTAAGAAAGTCCCAAACATCAAAAAATTGTTCAAAACAACACTGGGGCATTTGGAACTATACTTATGACACTCGTAATATTGTTGAAATTTGTAAATTTAGGATTTTATTCAATTTTTCCTCACTTTCTTTATACTTTTTTACTTTGGAAAGAGACACGCTCAGAGAGAATATTCTCTTGAATGCACTCATCACGGTGTCCAGAGTCAATATTACTCTGCAGTTGTCACAGATGTGTCTTTCAGTCTCACATTCTTATCTAAAGTTTCATTGCCTCACGTTCAGTTATTACAGTGCCTCACGTTCTCATCTAAATTGGGTTCCAGATAGATTTTTCAGTGCGCCGCCAGTCTTCATCCCCGCTGTCCTTCACACTGATATATCTTCTGGAGGAATCATGAAGATAAATGTAGTGGAGTAATCATTCTCCACTTCCAAAATCGCAAGTATTTGTTCTGTTGTTAATAATCTGAGAAATGAAAAGATATATTAGATGAATTTTGAAATAATAATTCATGGTGCCGTTCGTGCCTGGTGTTCCAATATTGGAACATTTTAGAAAAATCGTTTCCAGCTCAGCTAAATAGTAATATTTTCAAGATATTTTACTTTACTAAATAAAGAAAATGTCATTTCACTATTCTCATAGGAACAAAAAGTTTAAAGTAAAAATATGTATAAAACGTCGGCTCAATAAATCCTCTGCGTTCGGTGTACAAACGAGAACTAAAATCAACTCTTGGCACAATCAGGAAATTCAACCCCTCTGTTTAAGTTCTAGTAATATAATGAAGCCTCCAAGAGCGTTCCGCGATGAGGAGTCAAAGACAAACCAGTATTCACTTGTTCCAATAATGGAACACCGGTCAAATATGGGTCAATGTAAATCTCGTACTCATAGTGTTTAACAAAATCAATTGACCTGTGCTGAACACCGCGTCGCTATGTTTCTAATGCCGGTCTCATTTCAGCCGTTGTTGGAGGTTGACTTTAATGGAGATCTTTTACACGGGCCGTCGCTGCAGCTTAACCTCACGAACGAATGGGAACGGACAGCTCCGTGAACCACACTGAAAGTTTGGAAGGCTACCTGCGAGAGCGGAAAGGCGATAGAGCGTCAGCCAGCAAGTTATTTTTACATCAGCGCGTGGGAAAGTGGCACCGTGTGCGCCAGTGGCGAATAATATTATTTGCTCGTCTTTCTCGAGTCACGAGCCTTGACGGCTCAAAAGTGTGCGTAGTTGAAATGTTTCAAAATAATGATAACATACAACGAATTCTGATCACAATAAACGACGTTCTCTTAATGGTGTAATATTAGTCCGGGCGGGACATCATAAATATGATAACATTAACCGAATGATAACACTAATCGTGATTACAGTAAGCGGCGTCCACTGTATTAAAAATTTCCTGATCAAGGGTTATTAATCTTTCATTTATGGCATTCCAACTATTAACATGTTTCTTCCATTACTTAGAAAAATAGACACACCTGCCTTTGCTCGACGATGTTTTTCTTCATTGATGAAAAAAATATAAACAAGAGGTGCTACAGAATGGCACAGACTTTCTTGTAGTATAGTTTTCTAATTTCCTTGGTGTGGTGTGGCTTTAAGGTTTTGCTCCATTCCCTGGCCAGCAGCCATCTATCGTCGCCCAAAGTACATTTTTTTGACATTCTCTCAACTTTTTGCTTTCATAGTAGTACAGCCGAATTATTACTTCAATAATATTAAAGAAGTGTAAAACCTCGTCATAAATAGAAATTTTCATTGAAAAATTTGAAGCAGTTTTAAAGAAAACGGTGATTAAGCATCACTGTAAATGCGAAATTTAGAGCTCTTTTTCGCAGGAATCTATTGAGTTTTCGAACAAATTCATTTGAAATCATTAAAGCACTTTTACACTCAATTGTAATAATGCCTACAAATCGATGAAAATGTCCGTATTAACGGAGTGAGAGGTATTTAAAAAAGTTACATGTATGTAATTTTTGAAAAAACAAATGAATACATCGAAATAATCTTTACGTCATATTAAACAGCACACATAGCACTATCTATTAGAAAAATTTGAAGAAAAAATTTGGAGCCATTTTTGAGAAAATTGCGTTTGAGCACTTCTGAAAATGCGGGAATTTCGAGCTCATTTGTACAGAAAACGGTTTTCGAGAAACTTTATTTGATATTATTTAAAGCACATGAACTCATAAATATTATAATGTGAAGAAATTACTTTTAATGTGAATATTACCGATGTGAGAGAAGTCAAAAAAATTTCATATTCAAAATTTTTGAAAAAAAAGAATAGAGTAATATGGCGTTTATGTCATGGTGTAGGTTTCGTTTGGCCCCAGCCATACCAAAATTTTAAAGAAAACCTTTGGAGCCGTTTTTGAGAAAATCTTGTTTTTGTAATTTTTTTTTAAATTGCTAATATTGCATGCACTATTGCACGAAAAGTACTAAAATTTCCGACGCAATGTATATGACCTTATTGAATGAACTATTTATGCACAACTAATTTCATTTGAAGGAAAAATCTCGGTCTTTAATTTTGTAGTTGTAAGACACCGAAAAAATTCAAACTTTTGCAATTTATGAAAATTCAGAGTTAACGGTGAAAATAGGATCTATGCCACATATATAAGTGTAATTTACTCTATTCTTACAAGAAATTTAAAGAAAAAATTTGGAGCCATTTTTGAGAAAAGTTTGAAAATATCCGGGGGCTTGATGTAAAGTACCCCCAAATTTTAATTTTTTTTCTCAAAATTTCAAAGCTTCAACTAGAGCCGGATGAACTGGGGATTCTTCAATTAGGAAAAGATCGCACGCGTAGTTTAAGCGCTAGTAGTGTTCACAGACGGGCGGACGGACGTTTTGAAAAAAACACTTTTCGGTATCTGGGGCTCCCAATAGTGTATTTCCGTTGAAATCTCGAAATCGATTTTTCGCAGCATTACATAACTTTCTCTATACTCCGAATATTCGCATGTATACGAGAAAGTAAAAATCTTCCCACATCACATTTCCATTTCTCTTCTTTTTGGTTTCTGTTAGTATGACTACCTCGATTTTGCGCGATTTTAATTCATTCGTTACTTCCAGGTCTTTATTCCTCAGACCTTGGACGTTCCAGAATCCTAAATTCGTTATTCATTTCCGTTGCCCTTTTCGTCGTAAAGTTCCTAATTCCGAGGCGCGTTGAACGTATTTTGCAAGTTTCATTTTTACTTTCTCACTTCAGCTTACGCAGTAGAGAGAAAGTAGTAATGCTGCGCGATAAAACTGCGACTTTTCGGTAGGAAAACTTTTATTTCAAGGCCCTGGTAACGATTAAGTGGATAAATCCAAGTGTTAAATTTAGAAGATAAAGATCGTCTAACACGTACTGCAGCCAGAAGCCTTGTTTTGTGGGTCCTTGATATCGAAAAATCGATTGACGGCCAAACGTTCGTCTGTGGTCAACACTATAGCTCCCAAACCGTTCAAATGATTTTCTTTAAACTTGATGTTCCCCAGTCGATCTGAATAAACGCGTGGAGTTTCAATTGAATGAACGAGTGGCTTTGGGAGTTTTGATTTTTGAGGGTACTTCATATGAAGCTTGAAAAACATTTTCAAAATTTTCTCAAAAACGGATTTAATTTTTTGATCAAACTTTGTCTTCTGAACGCTTAAGAGAATGGTGGTTGTCGCCTGTTTGTTGAAATCACAGATTTTTTGAAAATTGTAAAAGAGCAATTTTTTTCGAGCGTCTTCCTACAACTAAAACATTGAAGACATACATTTTTTTCCTTAATGAAATCTATTCATTCAAGACGGATCTTTTAATAAATTAAATATGAGCCGTTTCCGAGTACTTTTGCGCGAAAAACAGGCAATTAAAAAAACGCTCAAATTTTAGAGCTACAAGACAATGAAACAAACTTCTAAAAAACTATAACAACAGTAAAGTTCAAGATTACATCTCTAGCCTCTCACCGACAGAGGCCTCATATTATTCTTTATTTAAAGCCACGAGAAATCTAAATCAGCCATACAAATCTGAACCACCAATTAGAGACAAACATATGAAATGGGCAAGAAGTGCTACAGAAAAACTTGAAGTTTTTGGACATCATTTTGTTGATGTTTTTCAGAGCATCCCACCTACGAATGATGAAGATGAGGAAATTCAAGAATATCTTGATTCACCAGCACAATTGGCACTTCCTATAAAATTCTTCACTTCTATAGAAATACTTAACGTGATAAAGAACGAACTTTCCTACAAAAAAGCGCCAAGCTATGACCTTAATTCTTTTTCTTTGCCAGGTAAACGGCGGGTTTTTAAAAACTACCTCGAGCGAACTTTTTTGCTGCTAATTCGGCCGAAAGAGTGGTTATAGTTGATTCTATTCCAATTCCGGCGCCAAATGCGAATTAATATGTGCAAACAATTTCAGCATTTTTATAATTTTTATTTTTTGCGACTTAACTGATATTATAACGCCTCGGGCGCGTGTTGGCAGAGAGAGTGCTGCGAGACCTTGAGTGGTGGACTTTTACATTCAAAATAGCCGTTGAATACGAGTTCTAAAAAACATCAAAAAATGTTTTACTAAAAAAATGATTATTTACATAAGACAATATGTATTTCACTCGCTTCATTTTACGCTCATTACTGTGATAAGCCAAGAATCCTGGGCTTAGTTTTAATGATAGAATCGGCATCCAGCGTCAGAGATAATAGCATTGTTTGCAAACTCGAAAGTCAAAGAATTCGCGTTAGCACAACGGACCAACAAAGTTTAATATTCCTTGCTTAGCGTCATAACGCTGTGCAAATGGACACGGCCTCGAACACATTATGTGCAAAAGGTGTGAAGAGGGCATTGGATGGCCATGATCTTTTAGAAAGAAGTAAGGAATCATTCTCTAGAAAATTATTGAAGCGAACGCACGTAAGCGGTTGATGAGATGCGAACGGATTTTCAGCATAGGCTGGGTATTGTTTAAATGATAGTGAGGCGGGAATTTGTTTAGTTTTAGAGCTTGGTATTGTTAATTGTAGTAAATTGTAATTGAAATTCTATTAATGTAGTAGCTGGAAGTTTGAATTGGAATCGTTTCGAGGGTATGTATATATATATATATACATACATACATAGAGAGAGAGAGAGAGAGAGAGAGAGCATAAGTATGCAAGCTGGAAGCCCATGAAATTCCAGGTAATGTAGTAGCTGGAAGTTTATATATGGGAATATTATTACACATATTTATATATATATATATACACATACATACACACATTGTATTATCAATGCAATATATATTATATATATTATTATTATGAGAGATACATACATATTATATATATATGAATAAGAGAAAGATAATAATAGTATGGTATATATATATATATATATATCAGAAGAGAGAGAATGTTATATAGATGACATATATAGTTATTAATATATATCAAGATATATATATATTAATGTGAGAGAAGAGTGTTATTATAATGACAGATATATATATATATATACATAATACATACATATATATATATATACATTATATATAGAGAGAGAGAGAGAGAGAGACAGAGAGAGAGAGACAGAGAGAGAGAGAGAGAGACAGAGAGAGAGAGAGAGACAGAGAGAGAGAGACAGAGAGAGAGAGAGAGAGACAGAGAGAGAGAGAGACAGAGAGAGAGAAGAGAGAGAGAGAGAGACAGAGAGAGAGAGAGAGACAGAGAGAGAGAGAGACAGAGAGAGAGAGAGACAGAGAGAGAGAGAGAGACAGAGAGAGAGACAGAGAGAGAGAGAGAGAGACAGAGAGAGAGAGACAGAGAGAGAGAGAGAGAGAGAGAGAGAGAGACAGAGAGAGAGAGAGACAGAGAGAGAGACAGAGAGAGAGAGACAGAGAGAGAGACAGAGAGAGAGAGAGAGAGAGAGAGAGACAGAGACAGAGAGACAGACAGAGAGAGAGACAGAGAGAGAGAGAGAGACAGAGAGAGAGAGAGACAGAGAGAGAGAGACAGAGAGAGAGACAGAGAGAGAGAGAGAGACAGAGAGAGAGAGAGACAGAGAGAGAGAGACAGAGAGAGAGACAGAGAGAGAGAGAGAGACAGAGAGAGAGAGAGACAGAGAGAGAGAGAGAGACAGAGAGAGAGAGACAGAGAGAGAGAGAGACAGAGAGAGAGAGACAGAGAGAGAGACAGAGAGAGAGACAGAGAGAGAGAGAGACAGAGAGAGAGAGAGACAGAGAGAGAGAGACAGAGAGGAGACAGAGAGAGAGAGAGAGAGAGAGAGAGAGAGAGACAGAGAGAGAGACAGAGAGAGAGAGACAGAGAGAGAGACAGAGAGAGAGAGAGAGAGAGAGAGAGAGAGAGAGAGAGAGAGAGACAGAGAGAGAGACAGAGAGAGAGAGACAGAGAGAGAGAGAGACAGAGAGAGAGACAGAGAGAGAGAGACAGAGAGAGAGAGAGAGACAGAGAGAGAGAGACAGAGAGAGAGAGACAGAGAGAGAGACAGAGAGAGAGACAGAGAGAGAGACAGAGAGAGAGACAGAGAGAGAGAGACAGAGAGAGAGAGACAGAGAGACAGAGAGAGAGAGAGAGAGAGAGAGAGAGAGAGAGAGAGAGAGACAGAGAGAGAGAGAGACAGAGAGAGAGACAGAGAGAGAGACAGAGAGAGAGAGACAGAGAGAGAGAGACAGAGAGAGAGAGACAGAGAGAGAGAGACAGAGAGAGAGAGACAGAGAGAGAGAGACAGAGAGAGAGAGAGACAGAGAGAGAGAGACAGAGAGAGAGAGAAACAGACTGAGAGAGAGAGAGAGAGAGAGAGAGAGAGAGAGAGAGAGAGAGGTAGCGCCGTAGATGGGAAGAATTCAGAGTTTTCATACGAAACATAGATAGGGAAAGTCGCGACTGCGCATTAATTTTGTGGGAATATTAAGTCCTATTTATAACAATCGTTCAGGACATTCCGCAACATTAGCGGAAGGAGAATTAGCACACCAAGAATTCCATGGACAACATTCTACTGGTCAGCTGAGAAGCCATCTATCAAGATATTATAGTAAACTTACGAACTATTGTTAAACCCGTACGGTGTTTTAATGAAAAGTAATTCACATAAAATCAATAGAATTGTAATATAAAGGTTGTAAGAATAAATGTTAATTTTTTATTGTTGAAAAAGGCTGACATATATTAGTTGCCATCAATCTAATAATTGGTTTCAATCAATAAAACTTCCAGGAATTGTGATTCTGTATAGAATTACACGTCCACATGCAACAGGTAAGGAGTAATATATTGTACGTTGAACTCATGATTAAATTGGCAGCAAATTTAATAAATTAGTGTTGAAATTTCATAAATAGCTGGCGCACCGTGGGGCATGAGAAGAAAAAGTTCCCATTATTGACAAAAAATTATGTATAGTCTCATTTGAAAAAACAAAGTTACCTCAATATCTCGTAAAATACAAGTGATAAAACGGAAACCAATACAACATACATCAATTAGAAACATCCCCTCGGGCAGTACCGTGAAAACTACATTGCAATAACTTCCACCGTTCAAAAAGTACAGGAGATGCTAGTTACGTGACTCACCTGTATGTGTATATATATAAAACCGGCGTTAAGAATCATTTTCGTAAGGTTGAAATGACAGAGCAGAGGTGGAATAAGCATTGTTTTGAGAGACAAAAGAAAAAGATATAAAATTCTAATGCTTCCGAGTTTTTAGAACAACATTCATTCGCTCGAGCAACGCGGTGATGAGCGGGTCGGCTCCTGATATATTTTACCAGTTCGAGGAAAGACTGTAATTGACAGTTGTATAAAATTAACTATCGTTTCTTATATTAGGATAGAGCGTTCGTGTAGGAAGAAAATACGAGTCTAGGCGTCCACCCGTGACGCAAGTGAGAGAAGTCACGGATTATAATAGTATCGCCGGGAGAAGTTGGAAGCAGATCACGGACATTGGGCGAGGACTTTATCTAGAAGCAAGATTCTACTGCGTCTACGGAGAACGTTGTACGGGGTGCCATCGAACGAAGAAGTGAAGAGCGCGCGAAGACCCACGAAAGAATACCAAGGTTTTATAACTATTTTAATATAGAGAAAACTGGTAGAGACCAAAGATCAATTCATTTTTGATTATCAATGTAACAATTGTTTAACTTGCAACAGAATCGTAGTTGATATTATAATAAATCCTAATTTGTTAAGTTGAAAGAAAGCTGATTATCATTGTTCGTTACGTGCAATCTAGCATTTTAATAAGATTTTCAGATTCCTCGCCACTCCGTATGGATGGATGGCAGATTGACAATTACAATAAAATGTAACAATAAGAAAATATTGTTTTTACTGTATTTTGAGTATTTGAAGTATTTTAAATGCGTATGTATTTATCTATTCAAAACCTAATGTATTTTGTGTATTACTTAAAATACTTATTTAGGAAGTATTTAAATACTAAATTTATAGTATTGTGCGCAAACCTGAATGTATAACATCCTTGATCCAATGCAACGCACAATATCATAGCATCATTAGAACGTGAACTGGAAGACTTCCTCCCCCTCTCATTCTTCGCTTTCGTTCACAGATCTCGAGCATTTGAAGTAGACTCGTTACCAGAGGCGAAGCTGAAGGGTAATCTGGGAGCCTTAAAATACCCAAATTATTTTTCAGCAAAAACTGTCGTTGTGTGTCTTTTTCAATTTTTTTTTTACTGAATTGTTGAAGAAAATTAAATGTTTTCGACTCCTTTTCCCCGCTTACGCGCGAGGGAATTAGCAGGGCCCGCTGAGACATTGACCCCGGCTGACTCTGCCGCGCATGCGCACGCTATCTCCCTCTCACTCGCACTCACTGGACAGAGTCTAGGCTCCCGGAGGCATGAACTTGTTTCGCGAGGCATGTCCGCTACGGTGTCCCTTATATTGAAAACAACAACAACTTTGCTATTTTTGTGGGGGCTCGCGCCCTAAATATTTTCCATTGGGTTAAATTTACTCAAAAATAAAATTTCATCGCAATAGGCCAATATTAACCCGTGCCGACGTGAGCGCGAAATTCGAATATTAGGGATAATTGGTTTTGTTGTGTTAGGTCAGTGGAAAACTTCTGATCATGTTTAATATACATTGTTTATTACAATTTAATTCAATTTTTACTCTTTAGACTGAGTTATGGTCTTTATTTTTCTTGTGAATACTTTTTTCAGGGTTTCTTTAGTTCGATCTAGATTGTCAGTCTTTAATGTATAAAAACTAAATATTTGTAAACATTTTCCATTGTTCGAAATTTGTTAAAGAATGCATCATGTCCTGCATATATATTCCAAGTTCCCTTTACTTTCTCGCATTTACTTCGTTAGGGGAAAAAAATTCGTGTGACGGAAAACGGCTAATTTTCGGTAGAAAAACTTAATAGTGCCTTGGTAAATGAAGTGGAAAAATCATGTTCCTACTTACTTCAACACGTGGCGTAGTCAGGATCAATGTATTGTGGGTCCCTGATACCTAAAAATCGATTGACGGCAAACCGTGTCTCCGTCCGTGGTCAACAGAGCCGTAAACGTTAAGCCGGTTTTCTCCCAAATTAATATTCCCTTATCGATCTGAACGAACTCGAGACGTCGGGAGTTTCAAGCGGATATTTCGATTTTTGAGGGCCCTTTACAGGAATCCTCAAAAACACGTTCAAAATGTTCTCAAAAATGGCTCGTTTTTTGATAAAACTGTCCTCAGCAGGCGCTGCTCTACAATGAGCTGCAGAACCTCCGCGTAGACGCTTTTTCTCTTCCACGACAGCTATATTTTTGGATGACAGGTTATTACTCTCCTCGCGAACCCATCCGGGCGCGCTCCGAGGCTTCCGGGAGCTGCAATTTGAACCTCCGAAACATTAGCATTGCTGGCAATCTCGGTTATTTGGCGGGGCTTCGGTCGCTGTTAGAAACATGCGAGCTGCGCTCAAAGCAGCTCTAGGGTTCTGAGGAGCCCTGATTGCTTCACGAATAATGCCGAATAGCATGACGCAACTGCGATCGCAGAGGCGAGAACACGTGCATTCCGCATCTTTCTGAACAGTTTGAGGTAATTTTATAGGTTTCGTCTTGTGTAGTCCGTCCTGCTTGGATATGACCTGGTGATCGGCATGTTCGAAAGTCCCTCGTTAACTACTCAAATTGCGGTGATAACATTCGGTCGAAAATGAATTCTGAATCGTCTTATTTAACATCCATTTTCTTCATTTATTTATGAGGACAAGGTATGAGTAAAAGAACAAGGTGGGTTCTTTCTGGAATTAAAACTAAGTTTTAGGAAGCAATCGAGGCAAAATCTTTACAAGGCGTTTCGATAGACACAAGAAAGAAACACGTGGATATGCAAATGTGATCAATTGGATGCTGTTTTCTATGCGTTCTTTTCGATGGGGAAAGTGCAACGTCAAAGTCAGAGGTGAAAGATCTTGTGCACCTCCGCGAAAATAAAAACACGAAATTCAGTCACACTTGAATAATAAAGTTCTTTTATCTCTTCTTGGAACAGTCAACTTAGTGACAACTGGATTCTGCTTATTGGTCGAATATTCAGAAACACATGTATTGGGCTTTTCAATTCGCAAAACAAAATTTAAGTAATATGAAGGGTCCAACTTCTAATTTCGCGCGGTGCAGAACCATGTTATTCACTCACAAGCCGCCATTGGTCCTGGGATAGAGTAAAGGACGCTTAAGACAACGGTGCCCGTCTCATGTTCGTTGAAATACTTCATTTTACGAAAATTGTAAAAATTCAACATTATTGAAGAATTTTTTCTTCATGAAATTGTTTTTAAAATGCAGGTCTTCAAATAAGGTCATGTTCGATTTTTCGAAAATATAAGTTTTCGTGTCATTTTGCGCGAAATACATTTTAAATTGTTAACAATTTCTTTGATAAAAAAACGCTTCAATTTTTTTCCTGACACGGAACAAAAAAAAACGGAGCGTATCTCATTTTTGCCAAACTCTGAATTTTCGAAAATTGCAAATTTATGCACGGAAGTGTGATGGTGTCTTATTTGCATTCTGTTCACTTAACGCAATAAGATGTACTGTAAACAAACATTCACATTTCTGGGGAATAGTTTACAATTAGTTTAGACCTATTCCTTTGTGATTTCCAGTGTATTTATGAACTTTCTTGACTTTTCACCAACCAACTTGTGTTCCGTTTCCTTGTTGTCAGGACTGTTAAAACTACTTAACTTAATAAATCCAAACACATTCCATCTGTTCTGGTCACTTTCATATTCTTCTTTTTGTTCTTTATGAAATCTTTTAAAGGGCTGTTCACACAGACTGGTAAGCAAAAGGTCTGAGAGGCCAAGCAATCTTTCGTATACTCCAGGACAAAATTAATTCAGCTTGGTTGTAAAATTTTTCTTCATACAAATCTCTCCCCATCTTATAACTATTCATCCAGGCACCACTTGTTCCACTAATCACTCTTCTTATTCATAGGTTTTAAGGCTGCACTGACTAGTGGCTTAAACTTTCATTGGTTGTCTGTTGTTGGCTGCTCATCTCATCAGTTGTAATAGTGCTTACTTCATATTCTGGAGAATGCCTTTCTACTCGCTAGTGAGGAATATACCTATTTGCATATTGCTGTTAAAATATATGTAAGCCCTTAAACACTGGATTCTCTTTTATGACTTCCTGAAATATACCTACAGTGGTGTTGCTCTGAAACAAAAAAAGTCTGTTAAGGGCACCCTCACATGAGCGTTGCCTTGACACGCATCATTCAATAACACTATCTTATGCGAAACGACATACACGAGTGCTTTGACCATTCTGCATAAGATAGCATAGATCTACGACTCATGTTAAGTAACGTGCATCAACGCAACACTCATATGAGACAGGCCTTAATTTCTACAACTTCTAGAAAAGCACTTCTAAATTTTTAAAGGATTTATGAAGGAAAAAGAGGATGAAAGAAGCAAACTTGATATTTGGTGCTGTATATCATCAATAATTCCAAGCTAAAGTTCAGTGTTCTGTTTCTCGTTATTGTTACTTCATTCACCTCAAGTTTTTTTAACACCAACCATTTGATTTTAATTTAAACTATTTTCTGAAAGTATGTCCCACTACAGTTTTTTTTCTCATTGGAGAATAACTCAATGTTTGTTACCAATTATACTCTTGCCTGATTGAAATTCAACTCTCACATTTTTGTGCACAAATCATTAAGATCCTGTTTTGGTATTTCATCTCAATGTAACTCATCAAAATTCCTTTGGAGAATAATTGAAAATCTTTGATACTATCCAATCAACTCAGAACAAATTGAAAGTCAGATCAATTTACAATGGATGTTGTTAACCTTACAGTGACTTTGCACATTACTCCTTACACTGGATAATATTGGCTTCACTTTAATCGAAATAGCAGACATATAAAAACCCTGAAGAAGTTATATGAAAACAAGTTTCTACAAAACATTTTTATTGTACTCTCAACATTAGCAGATGAATTATTACCAGCCACTGCTTGCTTCAATTTTAGTGAATTCAACATTTCTACAAAGCATAGAATTACAACAGACTTAATCAATGTTTCTCATATAATACAAAATTCAGGAATTCATTGTAATAAGGATGGAACAAATATGTACAACAGCATCACTCTTCTGAATTGAAAGTAATTCACAAATAATTCTCTCTCACCGATGTCCAAGACATACCTTTTGTACTCTTTACATTGCTTAGTGTCTTTACATTCAATGCTATTTTCACACATTTTGCAAACAGCTCTAAAACAGTTGGTGAGGTACAACTTTCTTTCAGAAATTGCACAATCAAAAAATGCAGTCTTACCCAATATATACATTCATTCTTGAATTCACACAAACACTATTAATTACAACTTGAAAGAAGATAAAATTCTCAATGGCGACTCAAAACAATATTCCCAGGAGCACTAAATGGGCCACATCTTGCAAATACATCTACAGCACGTACAGCAAAATGGTACTTGTGGCCTTCCATGAACTGGAAACAAAACAATAAAATGCATAAATAACTTCAAGAATGAAGGTATCTTTAAATCAAATTCATTTGATTTATATCAATTATTGTATTTGTTAACAACTAATATCCCAAAGCACCAATCTACAAAAACTTCAGATTTATATAAAATGGCAAAAAATCTCGAATGATTATGATTTGTACAGAATGAAAAGTGAAAATGTGAAGTCAGATACTTATTACAAGGATTTTAATACATTAATGATATTTTATCACACATAAGTTGAAATAAAAAGTTTTCCAATTCAGTTGTGTATTCATGCATATGTTTTCCATTTAGTCAACATGCCACATTGAAAGAACTGATCAATGCAAATAACACATTTTTCCTAACAAATTCAAAAACAATGAAATGTAAAACAAACACTTATCAACTGCTGTTGTGTTTCATCTTAAAATAAGCAAGTAAGATCCTGAAGTTCTGCAGTATTTTCTTGAACTAAAAAATTCTTGTCTCCCCATGTAGTAGAAACAGTAGTAGTAGTAGTAGTAGTAGTAGTGATAGTAGAAACTAGTAGTGGTAGTAGTAGTAGTGGTAGTAGTGATAGTAGTAGTAGTAGTGGTGGTGGTGGAGGTAGTAGTAGTGGTGGTGGTAGTAGTAGTGGTGGTGGTGGTAGTAGTGGTGGTGGTGGAGGTAGTAGTGGTGGTGGTGGTGGTAGTAGTGGTGGTAGTAATGGTGGTGGTGGTAGTAGTGGTGGTGGTGGTAGTAATGGTGGTGGTGGTAGTAGTGGTGGTGGTAGTAATGGTGGTGGTGGTAGTAGTGGTGGTGGTGGTGGTAGTAGTGGTGGTAGTAGTGGTGGTAGTTGTGGTGGTAGTGGTGGTGGTAGTGGTGGTGGTTGTGGTGGTAGTGGTGGTAGTAGTGGTGGCGGTGGTGGTAGTAGTGGTGGTAGTAGTGGTGGTAGTAGTGGTGGTGGTGGTGGTAGTAG
>BLKR01000309.1:497500-508186 GCA_011170035.1 Teleogryllus occipitalis | reverse complement strand
TAATCTGAACTACTACACGCTTTTGTGGCAATAATTTTGTATGATAACAGCTTCACTGCAGCTAATCAATGAAGATTTGCCAGTGTTCAAATTATAGATTCATTAATACATAATTCGTCATTATTACACACCATGTGCCCCACTATTTTTATATTTTATTGTATACACTACAACAAGATGTTTGTCCTTTAAATTAAGTCCGTCCAATATGTTAACTTATTGCTGTCCCATTGCTGCTTTTGCATATTTCCCTAGGTCTGATAAAATAATGAGTTACGGTCAAATAACTCCCATTATAATACTTGATATTAGACTGTCATTAACACTTTAGCTATAGGTAAGCAAAAACACTGTGTCTCTTCATTGTTTTTGGCACTCGTCACTTCATCATGCACAAGTTGCATATCTGAAAGAATATTTGCAATCTGAACCCGAATCACTTTTATTTTAGTAATATTCTATACACATTTGCTACATATTATATGAATTACTATTCATCCAATCTCGTTCATAACAGCTGCTTCTTTGTCCAAACATGTTTGGGAATGTAGGGCAAACAAGTGCTGTAAAGTAGCTGCACAAGCTTTATGGTGCTACCAACATTATTCGTTTTGCATGGTTTAACTCCTAACAATCGCCACAACTGATTTAACTCTTAGCAGTCAGTCGTGTTAGGTTGCTGGTCATTGACCTGTTATTTTGGAACTGTTATTAATAACAGCTATTACAAGTCAACTGTTATTGTGATAACAGTTATTGAAGAAAAGCTGTTAAAACTCATCTCCAAGTACAACAGCAGCTCCTGCAACTAGTACTGCTAATAATAGTAGTAGTAGTAGTAGTAGTAGTAGTAGTAGTAGTAGTAGTAGTAGTAGTAGTAGTGGTAGTGGTAGTAGTGGTAGTGGTGGTAGTGGTAGTAGTGGTAGTAGTAGTGGTGGTGGTGGTGGTGGTGGTGGTGGTGGTGGTGGTGGTGGTGGTGGTAGTTGCAGCGGCAGTTGTATTAACGGTAGCGGTTGTAGTACCAATAGCATTAAGAACAGGAGCAGTAAGTACATGTAATGCCATTTGTTTGAGACTCTCATTACCAGCCCATTCCAGCATATTCGCAGAGGATGCTGAGAATACAATCATCAATATTATTAAGTCTCCTAGATACAAGCGATATTTTTAATCTCCACAGCTCATTGTTACCTCAATATTTAAGAGTTTCATAACATGGAAAGGCAATATAAAAACAAAGTCTAATCAACTAAGTTAAATCTGCAAATAAAAGACGACCCTGCATTTTTGAACTGACTTGGACGGCAAAAACCTTTTTTTTTATTGAGATAAATACGCTAGTTTTCTTCGGCGTATAAACTTTTTTTTACCTGGGTTAATGTACATGCCATTGGGAGTGGAAGAGCTGTTACATCACCCACTTTCTTCCATAGGTGTGTGCTAGGTGGTGCATTTCCTTCTTGGTATGCGAACAGTTGGTAACTTGCTATCTGTTCATGGTCATTCGAGACTGTCATGTTCCAAGACAACACAATACCTAAAAATCCAGAGTGTCATCAAATTTTAAATAAAAATTTATCGTAGTTTGTATATTGTCTAATTTATGGGCATTACAAAATACCTTGCTGATTTCTGTTCGGGACTTTTGATATTTTCAGATCAGGTTTTGGAGGAGGAAGTTTCCAGTTTGCATTGCTTGGACCAGATGGTACTGGTGGCAATGGGGCAGGATGCTGCTAATATTGAATTGCATTAAAAATCAATTGCATCATATTTAAACTAACAAATGTTTCACATTACTTACAGATACTGAAGATACTGTCAGTCCTGATGATTGTACCACAGACAATCCAGTGGATTGCACAGAATTTGCATTAATTGGAAAACGCTGAATCAGCTGTCCTGTTCTAGGTTGTCTGGTTAGTTGCAATGAACTACCAATACTCGATGTTCTGATAATATTTCCTCCACCTGTTACGGAGGAAAAAATAAAGAATAATTTACTTTTAATCATGAAACCAAAGAACAAAATTAAAACACCCCTCGTCAATCAATATAATCAAATTATTGTATACCATAATCTATTAACCCTTCAGGCATGACTTTTGCCGCCCACTGTCAGCTGTTGTAGCGTGACTTAAATTTGCCTAGGTTACAATTCAGTTTTCATCTAGATTAAAATTATATATCTTCTAAACTATTAAAGGAAAATTTCAGAAAAAAATGGGATACCTAGATGAAAAATGTTCTTTCATTTAGTTTATTGTTATGACCACAAATAATATGCACTTTAACCTAAAAAATACACAAACTTTGTCTTTCTGAGAGCGATGTACTTCAAAACAAAAGTCACTTTAAAAAATTTCCAAGGCAAATTTTGCAACAATATTTATTTTATTTATTTATTTATTTATTTACTTACGGAATATTTCCTTTAATACATATAATTACAATATGTGAGTACAAGATACACGTTTATTTTCTGTTATTGTTGTTGTAACACACTACTCACTTCCTTAGACAAACTTCTGGTTTTCATACCTGAATTTATGTCTGGATAATTATTTTTGTCAATCCTGTCATTGTAGTACTACAACAGAAAATTCTATATCAGCAACCCCCTATATTATTCGTTAAAAATCAACAGCTGATGTGAATAACATGCAAATTGGTAAACAAGAAACTAACATACATCAAACTGCTAGCTAGTGATCACATCGCAAAATATGTCAAGTAATCCTGGCGACACATTCAAAATCATAAACGGCATATGCTGTCGTACACGCTAGTGACCATGAAGGACGGCATTTGCTGCTGTACACGCCTGAAGGGTTAACTGTAAGCCCCATAACTCTCATTTTTATACCTGACACAGATGAAACAGGAACAACCTGACCTGGCTTCAAAACAATCGTCGGTAGAGGATTTTGTCGTTGCGACATGCTCGCAACTCCAGCTGGACGAACCTAATGAACAAAGACACTTACTGAGCTCACTAAGTTACAGAAAACACGATTTAATGATCAAGCAAATTCCTAGTGATGGATTACAACAAACCAAAACACCTCAATCCTTGATGTACATGAAGAGCAAGTCATTATTTATTCACATGATCATTCATGGCAAATTACAGAATACACATATTAAATAGAAAAGTTGAAATAGTTTTTTACTAAAATTATGCATATAAACTAATGAGACCTTCACCTGTTAAGTCTGAAGTTTAAAAGTAACAATAGTGGGTGATAGGAACTACATTGTTTTGCTGATGGAGTGTGTCTGGCCATGGTGAATGAGGTTCTTGGCAAATAGAGACCTCAAATGTCAAAAAAATCAGTTTCTGATAGTTCTTGTAACATCACATTTATATAGAAACTGCACAACTTTCAACATTACCATGCATTTTAATTTGAAATGTCATTTAATGAATGTTAAACAAATCTTTCAAAAAAGAAAGAAGTCTTAATTGTTCTCAAAGAGAGAAAGGAAAAAAGTTAAAAAGGAGAAGGAAAAGGGGGAAAGATCAGAAAATAAACAAAGAAAAAGAAAGAAAAATCAATGATAGGATATCCAATTTTTAATGCTTTTACTTCTACAGAAGTTGCAATGATGCAATTTTGAGAAAGATTGCATTTGGATCGCCTATAAGGAAAAAGTGAACTACTTTAAAAACAATCACAATAGTCAAAAACTTTATAAAATGACACAATTACAGAACCAAATTTGTGAACTCGTATTACCCTTCACTAACATGACACTTTGTATTTTAAACAACATGGGGAGGTCTGTAACTAAAAACAATATCTTCAATAGAACACTTTTTTTGATAAATGAGAAAAACTTAATAAATAAAAAAAAATACAAGTTGGAAACTGAACTTCATGAAAATTCACCTACAAAGAACGCCAAAAACAAATTGCTTCTGTAATTTTATTTATTTATTTTCACGCATTAGTCCTAAAAAGTATTATAATAGAAATATTGATTTTCATTATGAATCTCCTTGTATACAATTATTCAATATCTGGTTATCAATTTCTCCAATCTCTTATTTCAATTTCACTCACCTGAGAAGGACTTGAAATTATTAACTGCCTTGGCTGCACAGGAACAGAAGTTGACGGAACAAAGTAAGCTACTCGTTGACCTGCTACTGCATTCGCAGCACTCTGAAGTAGAAAACTGCACATGACATACCTAACCAGCTAGATATTAAAATGATAAAATGAAAGTCATTTTTACCTGTGCAATAATAGGTGTACTTGCTGTTCCTAATTGTTGAACTACTCTAATTGAACGATTAGCAGGAATACTCATTGTAGCAACAGCTGTATTAGTCACAGAACTTGCAACAGTTGTAGTAACAGTAGGTACAGAAACAGTTGTAGCTGGAGAACTGCTTACCACCGGTAAACGAGTGGTATCTGAAAATATTGCAAGTACCATTAATACATTAAAATTATTACTACCATGGGAAGTGCTTAATGCCTCTTATTCTCAAAACACTACACATCACAATAAGGATATGAGAATAAACTTTAAAACCATTCAGTCCTTCAGTCACACACTGTAAGTTATTATGAATTTTGGAACAAAATGGTTTCAGGATGATATCAGCTACAAAGAACTAGTAACAAAAGCGATATATCTTTTATCATTATTGTTGATATTACAAGTTCAAGACACTTTTCTCCTTAAATTTAAAATAAATAAATCATTACACCAATATTTTGATATCAACATACTGTTTTTGGTTTTGTCTTCTCCATCTGTGAGATCTATAACTTGAAGATCCGATTTCACTCTATTTACAGGAGGTTGTGTCTTACCAGTCTTGTTCGGGGTAGCAGGTAAATTTACGCTTGCTGATGACTTTGTTTGCAATGCCTAGAAATTAAATGTTTTCTACAATGTTTCAATCAATGGAAATTTAAATGAAGAACAAATATTTCATACAATTTTATTATTTCCAATAAAATATCCTACAACATTTTTGGAACAGAGGATTCAAAAAATATTAAAAAATATCCTAAGTTAATCATATTCTTTTACCTTTATTCCACCAGCCTGAGAAGGTGTTTGTGTGTTAAGTCGAGATGAAGCTGTAGATACTTGTACATCACTTCCATCAGAAACTTTCTGAACGGCCGCTGATGTAGGTTTTGCGACTGGGGAACTAGCTTTTGAAGAACTTGTCTAGAACAATAAAATAATAAGGTGAATATCCATAAACACTTAATCTACCTCTGTATTTGCTGCAAGAACTAGTCAACTACTTCATACCCCAGATGTTGTCATAGATGAAGTGGGAGTAGGTGGTGGAGTTTTCTCTGATTTACGTTTTGTACTTTCTTCTGGATTCCAACTGCTACCGGAAATTCCCTTCAACATCAAAACACATTCATGCAATTATGTTTATCCTTGCTAGATGATCCACGTTTTTCAACTGTCTTTGACTAAGAATGTCACTGGCAATTGATCTTTCAACTATTTATATTAAAAATGTTGGGAAGGGATTCAGAGCTCAAGAAAAGATATGCAGATGGTATTTCTCTCCCATACAAATTTAACTGTTCTTTAACTAAATAAATTGAATGAATGTGAACAGGTGCGGCTCGTCATTAAAGGTTGTAAGGGGGAGCCTCTCCTGTAGAAATTGCCACCCAAAAGAAATTTAAGAGTATGTTTATAAATGTATGATTATTAATAATAGCTTTCTGAGTTACATTATATAACAATCATATCAAAATTTTTGTTTGGAAGTTCGATAATGGCCATCTGTAACGCATTTGAAGCTGTTGACAGGGAAGACAAACGTGTTAGGGTCCCACTTCATTCCGCCGTAAGGCCTGTATAAACGACAAGGCGTGACATCATGCATTCACTGCACAGGCTTACTGGCAGACGAAGGCTGCGGCCAGGCAGTCCTCAAGAGTGGGGTGTAAGGTATGAAGAAGGGTGTGTTCACCACATAGCATTCCTATGCAGCTCAGCGAGTAAAATTGTGCATCAACTAGTTTTCCCATTTTGCAATAGAGGCGCTACTCCTTTATGCCTATATCGGAAGAGATTATGTATAGAAATATAATGCATGCAATGCATTTGCAGCCTTCCCTATTTAGAAAACCACGAGCTGCGACTGGAAGTGAATGGTTCATCAGTAATTAATACAAGGGAAAATACTATAACAAAAATTGAAATATACAAACTGAAGTTATTACATAATCTGATTAATCAAGATTCGATTCAATGAGCTGGAAATTTAGAAACATGAAATTTATTAATGGAATTTGTGGATACTTTTAGATGGCACAAATTTTGATTCAAAATAAATTCAATTCACAAATATTTAGTTAACAAGAACAATTTTTCCTATTTTCACAAATATCCACAAAGCAACAAATAAATAATAAATATTCGTAAGATTAAATGGAGAAGTCACCCTAATCTTTTTCACAAGTTGCACTTGGTGCATGTTCAATATTTTTTGCATCCTTCAGACTGTGACTTGTAGGCTGTAATGAATGCTTGAGATTTTCACACAATCACATGTCCTGTAAATGCTGACTGGGCAAGTAAGAAATTACGTAATCTTAAACATTTTTTCTAATCTTTTAATAGGGCAGTTAGGAATTTTTCAGATTAATTTTACAGGACTTTAAAGACCCCCCACCATGACCACCACCAATAAAAGAGGCCATATAAAGTAAAAATCAAGAACAAAATTTACATACATAATTCTCAATTACATTTTAACTATAAAACTAGTTCCATTTATCTAGAGTTGTGATTTTTCTATTACATATTTACAACCAAAATATTAAATTAAAAATTCATATTTATTATAGTTCAATAAAATGTACTCAAATGTTCTTCACAAAAGAACAATTGTACTTAAGTAAACTAAAATGCTAGTATGCTAAAATTGATATAGTCTAATAACACAATATTTAAAGCAATATTCTTTTGTCCTTGAAAGTTAACATTATAATATACATCAAATAAAATGGGCTATTCTGTGTTTATAAAACTTGTTTTACATTTCAAATACACTTTTTAAAAATTTTTCTTTGTCTAGGAATCTCGAAAAAACCTCATTAATATTGAAATAAAACTGTTGGTTTGTTTAAAAAAACAAACTTCTTTGATATATAATAGAAAATAATCATATCAGAAAAAAATAGACTAAATTAAGCTCAACAAAATAAGCTACCTTTCATTGCTACATGAATCCTATAATATGTTTATAGTAGTATTTTCAGAACACAATTTTCATCCACATGCTCTTTTCCATTTACAACCTTATCATTTTAATTACTTCCAAAATGTACCAACATCTGTTTACTACATCTCTAGAATGTAGGGAGACAA
Organism: Teleogryllus occipitalis; assembly: GCA_011170035.1. Taxonomy (NCBI): domain Eukaryota; kingdom Metazoa; phylum Arthropoda; class Insecta; order Orthoptera; family Gryllidae; genus Teleogryllus; species Teleogryllus occipitalis. The sequence continues at coordinate 500,815 of BLKR01000309.1, read as the reverse complement.
AAATGCGTCCGCCATGTAGAATTGATAATGAACAATAAGTGTCAAAATGTATTATTTTTTTAATAATAAAGACAATTTTCTTTAACTATACTTCTCTTCAAACCCCTGAGAAACATTCGGGAATGTCCCTAGATGTATTGTCAATTTTCATTGTTAATTCTTTCCCATGAATTCCATTGATATAAACCATTTTATAATATTGATTCAGTTTTTAATTGGCAGTATTAATAAGAAAATAATATTATATGTAAATGGTTTTGTTTCAAGCTATGATAATGTCACTAAGTTCTTGCAGATTCGACAACCACTTTATGTAATGTGGAAACAAAATGTTTAAAAGGCGTTCTTTATTACTTAAAACAAACTTTGTATCATAAGTATTTTGAAGTTGCAATGCCACTATTAAATAAGCTTTGTATTATTAAAACAAATCATCACTGGTTTTGGACAAGAATAAATTAAAAATCATTTTTCCATCTAATTTTTCCCCTGGCTTCTCCACAGAAGAACGAATTTTCTAACATTTCTCAGCTTTCTAGGTCTAAAACCACTGTGATCATAGTATACAAGTAATTTTCCAAAAAGGGACTTGGGAAATCAAAAATCTTGCTATTCAACTAATCAGAATGTGATACATATACAATATTTCCACTTCTTCACAAATTAGTCATTCTGCAAATGGAACATAAACACCACCGTATGTTAAACAGAACACATGACTCGTTTTTGGGTGTTTGTCACCGTGCTCAGTTTCAGACTAATGAAATTCAAGTGCTGATAGACCATACACAATTATTAATATTTCCGAAGAAAACCATCTTTTCCAATAGGAAACTTGTACAGCCGTCCTTCATAGACAGCTGTACAAGGAATTTTACGGAATTTTATTCAGAATTTCTGTTTACTGCAGTCGCTCTGTGGTAGTAATTTCCAACCTTCATTTTGTGTGTGCCCATTCTTTCTACCAACAACGTTGAAGAGCGATGTTCATGAAATTGGAACAAAGAAGAACAACTTGCAACAATGGTGCACACATCTTCAGTGCACCAGGAGAGTCTCTCTGCACAGAGTCGAATCAGGGGCTCCAATTAAAAATTGCATTTATGTTGGTAGCAACCAGATCACAGGCAAACGAGTAAAGGAGACAACACTTCCAGCTTCTGATGGAATATAATTCTGATCAGTATGCAATTTATGTTTTCAGTCGTCACAAGCAGCAGTTAGCTGCTGCACAAGCTGCTTCCAACACAATTTCTTTTTTGGCACTCTCAACAGTCGCTGGTGTCACTGTTGAGACTTTACTGGTGCACTACAGCTCCATTGCATTTTTATTAACCCCTGAACTGGGTGTAACAAAGTAACTCATGAGAATTTTCACCTAGTAATTACAGACTCAATAAATTTTGAGCATCATCTTCCTTCGAAAATTCACCTGCTCTGTGTGGGACAACCAATCAGGTCACCTGCTCTGTCACTGATAGTGTAACATATTAATTAGGTTGCAGATCTGCAGGTACAATACTTCACCATCAAGAGCATTTTGCAACAGAGTCTGCTCCTTGAATCTGTCTAGTTCACTGCTAAAACAAGTTTTGCCTATTTCTTGACAATGTATTAGACTGTTATTGACGACCATTATTATAGCTCGTTCCAGTATCTACATTATTACATCTTCCAAAGTCATCAATATCTATCATTAGGATCAACTATTTCTCAAGATGAACAACTGAACAATTAAAGAAATTATAATGAGCAGTCCATTCATCAACATGAGAGACTGAAAATAGTGGGCAGTTCTTTATAAATTGTCATCGCATTAATGTAATTATTATTGCGTAGGGAGGGACGAGATAAGACATCAACACATTACTCTATTGTGCAGGATGTTACAATTTTTCATCAAACCATTGTATTGGTCCTGACGAGAAAAAATTAATTCCCAGTTCTGAAGCAACTTTTAGGCTGAGAAATTCCCCTGTTAACAATCATATTCTTACCGGCATCTGAACTTGAAGACCAACAGATCGAGTTATCCGAACAGGTATTGCGCCAGGTCCTTTGCTTTGAAGATCCGATCCATAACGCTTCAAGACCACATTCAGGTCTTTTACCTGAAACAATTTAAATTACATTGTTTTGAACATGATAATTGTAAACAATAAAATTGCATATATGTTTAGTAAACAATTAAACCTTCATATTTTACATTTTAAGGGTATGAGAAAGTCTAGGAAAATGTTTTCTAGAAATAAATTTCCCTGCAGTTCTTGTAGCTTCCCAGTGTTCTTGTTTCACTGCAAAAGTATAAAACGAGTATATTTCTGAAGCATAGTTGTTATAAAACTAAAACAAGCAAAATTTACTAATACATTTACCTGAATGCATACTTTACATGGCAAACTTATTTCACTTTCAAACAATTAAGGAAAAAATCACTGTTCTTGTCAATACAATATTCTTTCGACACTAAACAAGCAGGCACGTCCCTTCTCTTTGAACTCGTGGCCACGATAGTCACCTGCTCTCCTCCTCTGGGTGGCATTAGAAGCGATTAAGTGTGCTTCCCAACAGTTTACCCACTCGAAACCGCCAGCCGCTATCCGACCCGCTCAAACATAGTTGCCAGTGCAATTCGCCCTCCCTGCTGTGGGTTGCATATTAATCTGATCACCCAGTATTAAAACTAGTGGAAGCGGTGAAAGATCCAGCCAATCATTGGGGGGGATCATAGATTTTTGTTAAATAATAAACAAATTTGTTATTATATTGTATATTTTTGTAGTGTGTCTATGACACTATACTACTAATTCTAACAGAAATAAATATATACAATAATTTTGGCAAATAAAAAAGGTAACAAACGTTTTTCTAGGCATGGTGGGCATGGCCCCCATGCCCCCCCCCCCGGTATACCACTGGTATGCAGAATTACAGTTAGTATTACTTAACTGCAATAGAGTATCCAGCGATAATAAAGGTCTTTAAAAATAAATACATACACATCCATGAATATGCATGCAAACACTGTTTAATATGCACATACATAATAATAATAACAATAATAATAATAATAATAATATTAACAACAACAACAACATATAACAGATAAATTATTATTTAATTATTAGTTGTAGATAAATTGTCAACTATTAAATATAATTTTTGAGATGCTTTTTTTTTAACATGCTCGTCACTAAAAAAGTTAAACAAATCATTTATTTAGTCATGACATATGAAGCTTAATAAAATAAAAAACAACAGGGGTAAAACAGACTCAATCAACAATAAGAACATGTGAATGTTTTCAATAAAACA
>BLKR01000309.1:457500-495000 GCA_011170035.1 Teleogryllus occipitalis | reverse complement strand
ATGTCGAGGCAAAAAAATGCACACAAGAATGTTGGTTTACGTTCCGGAAACTCTGTGCAACTGTTTTGTCGTTTCCCGTGAGATGCTGCAGTTCGAGCGCAGCAGAATCTCTGTATCCCCTGTGGCAAATTTCAAGTTAGCTACGGGTGGGTGCGGTGGTTCATGGCTAGAAGTGGGCTCTCTTACGACGTCCAACAACTATAACCCGAAGACTACCGCAAGCTTATGAGGAAAAGCTGCTATTATTTCAGAGATCATCATGAGAACAATACTGTGATCCTGAGATAAAACCACTGTGCATCCCGCAAGCGAGGGAAGTTCCCCTTAAGAACTATGGGGACAGAAGCAACAGTTATGCTGACGATAACAGCGAACGGACGCAAGTTGCCGCCATACGTTGTTTTGAAAAGAAAAAGTGCCCAAGGAGATTTTCCTCCCGGGATAGCAGTGCGTGTCCAGCAAAATAAGTGGATGGATGGATGGATGGATGGACGAAAACTTCGTTCTGGACTGGATGGAGCACGTGTGGTTGCAGCGCCTTGGTGCGCAGCTGAAACAATGATCCACGCTAGTTTGGGGCAGCTTCGGGGCTCACAACCGAGAAGTTAAGAAGCAAACGGAAGGAGAACAATGGAGATTTAGTAGTCACACAGGCGGCATTACCGGGCGATGCAACCTTCGGACGTGGCCAATTGGCTATTAATCGCCAATCGAAAGGTACGTGCGACGTTCGCACCGTACGTAAGCCATGCCTCCTTTGGAGCGTCTCATGAAGGCCACGGTGACCGACAGTGGATTTTGGATAAGTGGGCATTGATTTCAGGCGAGCTGGTTGCCAAAACTTTTAAAGTATGCGGCATTTCAAATAAGACTGACGGGAGCGAGGTCGATTTATTATGAAAGCGATTGTGAAAGTGACGATTCAGGAAAGGAAGTGAGTGAATCCGGGAGTGATGAAAGTGACTATTTAACTTTTTTTTAAAAAATGTGTTGCGCCTATATAGACGCAACGCGTCTCCCATCCAGTCCCTAGACAAGCATTCAGCGCTTTTTTGAGAAATCCTCCTTTAACATACATACGTATGTCAAGTCTCGTTACGCGCAGGAGTAATCCTCATTAACATCCATATCAATCAGTCAAGAGGACCGCCAGGTAGCGTCTGCGCGTACGCGCTCCTGCGTCACTACGCGACGGCCAGAATTGGGATAGGGGTAGGGTTAAGGACGACGCACAGGGTTTGAACTAGCCCCTGTGAAGCAACGTTTCGTTGGAACAAATGTCACATGATATTGTCCAAGAATCAAACAAGGACCTCCTTGGTGAAAGGCAAGCGACTTCGCTTTGTGGCAACTTTAACATAATGTATATTTACGGCTTAAAATTTTGTTCTTCTTCCCTTTCTTTAAGAAAATTTTTTTCGATTTCGTATTATAGATATTTATGGTTCCAAATTTAGAACCGAAACATTGTGCAACTTTCCAGATGTATATTGTGTGTTTAATTGAAGACCTTTATGTGTCGTTTTGATTTATTCGTTTTTACCCATGTTGTATTTTATTTTATAGTTTCACATGTCGCAACGAAATAAAAACATGATTTATTAAACTCCATTTTTTTTTAGTAAAAAGCATGTTTGAAAAAAACGTTGGTCTCTGAAAACAAATATTATTTATTGATCCAAGTGTGGAAGAAATAAAAACAGTTTCTAACCTGTTTGGTGAGCTGAACACATTTCTTTTGCCAAGTCTTTAATTTTTCCTCAAGTGTCTGAGCCAGCTCTCGCAATTCTCCACATTTCGAGCGCTGTGTTACTGCCTCACACATTTTCTGCAGAATTAGCTCTTCCAGATCCTGCAATAAAGAAGGTCAGATATGACATTAAACATAAAATAATAACACCATAACTGACAAACACTTCATTTCTTACTTACATTTCGTGACAGGTTTTGAAACTGTGTGCGATTTAAAGTCCGTAGAAATGGCATAGGATGTTTCCCCAAATTACCAGCTTCTTTTCTTGCATCAGTACTTTTCTCGTTGTTTTTCTTAGTTTCCAAACTTACAGATGAATTAACCTGTTTCTCTAATTTTTCATCCTTATCACTAACTGAAACTTCTGGCATCACACGGATCTTTTTCATTTGTACTGCATCATCAACTGAATTGGAAAGTCTTTTGGTCCTACTGTCACACTTTTCTTTGGTATCAGCTTCTGTACACTTCTTTCTAGAGTCACTATCAGTAGGTAGTTCACTCATCAATACATCACTCGTCTCATTTTCACTTTCAGATTCACCAATTTTAGTTCTTTTTGAGCAATTGACTAGATTTTCTTCATTACTGGATGTTCGTTTCCTTCCTGATTGAGCTGCAAGAAAAAAAATTTGCTAGCACCAAAGCTCACATAAAAAATACAAGCAACTACAGTCAGATAAAATATGGCATGAAACCAAGCCCAGAAGAGCAGAAAGCAATAAGCCAACCACAAGATTATACATGCATGAGTTCCAGTGATATGTACACAATTTTAAGCACAGCTCCACAATGGATACAAGCCACTTAAGCTAATGGAAGTTTTATACAGACAATATTTTGAAGAGTAAATTTCTTGATTCTTGTTTTCTTGATTTTCTTATTTCTCAAAATAAATTTAAAAATTAAAGGATAAAAGGATTTATAATACTGTGATAAAGTTAATCCTTTTATTTAGAGTTTATTCACCCAATTAATAATTTGAATGTTTCTGAGAATTTATTTCTGTGAAAATTTTTCTCTATTACAGTTAAGAAGAAAAATTAAAGAAAATTATATGTACCAACACCTTTCTCACTTTCTAAAATTCACAATTTTCAAGTCAGTGAAAAAATGTTAGGTCTGATACGAAAAGCATGTTTCCAGTCTCCGTGGATGAGGTAAATATTTACTTCTCATATTAAATTATTTAAAAAAAAAATTTTTAAAAAAATACACCAAATATTAAACACCTATAAATTAAAAACTTACATCTCTAATGCATTACTTATCATTTTGGGCTCATAACATGAAGGACAAAAATGTCAATTGATTTTACTTTCTTTCATTCTCCTTTCTGAACAAAATTTAAAATCTATTAAAAACTAGAGCAATGTGACAACTCACAACTAACTCTTTCTTTATTGTCAAGAATCCCGCCCACTTATGAAATATGTTAAGCATTTACTGTCATGCTGTGGACTTCTAAGGGAGAAATTTGCTCTAGCCCAAAAGTCAGTAATTCACCATTACATAGAAAAATTTCAATTTAGAGAAATTTATTCCTTAAAATTCAACTTGATCAATAATGGGTTCAATTTCGAAAGAATTTAAATTTATTCATAAATGTTAAATAACCATTTAATTCTTCCATGAATGAACCCAAAATTTCTTGATTTTTCAAGATTGTCAAATTTTCTAGGACTGCCAGCACCCACCAGTGATCTCCATTCAAAAAGGTTTTATCTGGATAAACACCTGTTTCGTTCCCTTTCAGTTTTCTTCATTAGAGATTTTAGTTATTTTCACGAGTCTTTCGTTACTGTGAATTTCACCTCTAGAGGTCTCAAAATCTTACTAGCTACCAATTATCAGCCTCACGATTATGAACACTAAGCATACTAGCAAATTTACTAGCTTGAGCATAAATTCAAGATGTTCATTTACAGGAATATTCAGGCGTTTTTCTTGAAATCTTTTCTGTCACTGCATACATCACAATGTAAATGTCACAGCAGCCAGCTCTGCCTTATAGAATACACTGAATTAAAGCAATTATAAAGTATTTTCTTTTCTTTCTCTTGAAAGTCATTACAATACATTCATTTCTTAATCAGTTTCGTTTCATTTTAAGTTCATGCTTCCTTCCAACCTTGGTCTGTTTTGTTCCCAAGTTGATTTTCTTTCGATCTCATCATATTTCCTTCAAAACAATCAGCTAGAGAAACAATGAAGACATTCCAATTAACTCACTGGAACATGATGATCACCTCAATTCATCACAGCATAATTTTACATGTATTATTCCAGAGTTTGAAATATGCTAACAAATTTCTTTCATAAACACAAATGGGTCTTTCTATTTCCTTTTGCAACATCAACCAGCAAACCTAATGAACTCTTCCATTCACAGACTGTCAGCTATACTTATCTGCAGTGTTTGATTTCATTGTTGTTGATGCAAAATATACAAGTAATTGAATTTTTATTGTATCATCCATTGTAGATTAACTTTATATCAAGATAATGAGATTCACTCTGGGATCTAAAACATTTATCATGGCAAAGAGGTCTGTAGTAATATTGTAATCATTGTAAGAGGATTTCACAGTAATTCAGTCTGCCATTGGCATGAGCGTGTCCTTCAGAAAGTTCCTGAAAGAAAATGGTTCTCATTTAGTTTATCATCCTTATCGCAAGTATTGGTATTCCTCCATCTAGTCTTGGCCCTAAGTTACTTCATGAAATTCATAAACATTTAAATTAAACATTCCAATCCACTTACTCAAGTTCCATGTTATTACAATGATCAAACATTCACACATTTATGGTGACATTTTATGTTTGTGGTGAAGTTTGGAAACATCTTTGCTAATGTTAAGTGGTGGAAGAGGCAGTGTAGTTGTGTTATGGTGGCCGCAGTACAAAAGGAATGGCAGCTGAAACTTCCTTCCGCAGTAGTGACACAAAGAGAAAATACAACACAAATTCTGAACTTGCCATCTGACAATTGCTTGTCACTGCATCCAGGTGAAAGTTGTCTTTTGTAAACTATTCAATGGAAAAATGCTATAAATTCAGTACCTGATGACAGGCAATGACTTCAATTCCAGTTTTAAGTACATTTTTGAATCAGAAAAATTAAAATCTCCATACTACTTTAAAGCAAAAGTCATTCCACATCAAACCAACAAGGGTACCCCTTACAGTTTCAGATTTTTTTTCACTTCATGTTCCTGAAGTACCTCTTAAAATATAAAATATGTCCGCTTATGAAGGCTGTAGCAAATATAGTTTCCCATATAAAGATTTGAAGTTCGGAAGAATTGCCAAATTGCTGTGTAAACAAAAACTCTATTATAGTTTACTAGTATGTTGATTGTTAATAAATTCTGTTAATTTTCAGTATCTTAAATTTTAAGACAATCAGTTAAATATTTATTTAAGAATTAATTTTAAAAAAATGTTTTTGTAAAATTTACAGAACCTATGCACCTGATGATGCAAACAATTAAGTTTGTGATTTGTTGTGATTGAAATACAACACAAGTTATGCTATAAAATATAATTTACTGATTATTAAATAAATATTTAACCAATTGTCTTAAAATTATGATACCGAAAATCAACAGAAACTTTATTACCTCAGTCATTTTTAAAAATGAAAAATTTGTTCATATATCTTTTCCAAGCTTATAAATGTGGCTTTTTGACATATTTCAAAGCGAAAATAAAACATAAGGAGGTTTCCGAAATAACCAATTACATATTTTAAAATTACAAAAAAATGTATTTTGAAGTTCTATTTATATACAAACTGTATAAAAAGTTTGGAGTTGGGATAATAATAATATCAGGAGTTACACATTATTGGAACACAACATGAGTCTCATTAACATAAAGGAAATCTTCGACACCTGTTCATTGCTATTTCCAACGATTAAAGTCTAATGTACATGTATGTGGCTGAAGTGTTTCCAAACATACATAATATATATGAAAGAATAAGCTAAGAGATAATGTAATGTTGTCTAAGAAACAATGATAATAATAGCAAGAATTTTCGGAAAGGTAATTTAATTAAGAAATTGGTATTTACTACTTGAAATCTCTATTTCCGAAAATTCTGATCTCAAGATGAGGGGCTGTGATAAGTCTTCAATACTTGAGAAAGTCTTTGCAAGCACAATTCCTTTTTTCAGAAGGACGAAAAATGTGTGTGTGCCTAATATGGGCAGCGCTCATTAAAATCTTTCAAATCTCCAGCTTCTTGTTCATATTTTTCATCAATTGTGTAAACAACATTTACTTTCTTCAAGTTTTCCTTTGCTCAAGAAAATAGTTCTCTGAGAGTAGTGATCTGATTTGTACTGGGCCTCTGCAGGCCTGCACGAGTAGCAAGACTTCAGACACCCATCTAATCCATCACAAGCATTTTTACTTTCTCGCTACAGCAACCGCATAGAAAGTTATGTCATGCTGCACGAAAAAACAGCGAATTTTCGGCAGAAAATCTCTTATTGTACTCTGGTAATGAAAAAGAGGATAAATCCAGAAACTACATTTAGAAAAAAATCCTCAAATCATCATACACATGGTGTAGCCAGAATCCATGTTTTGTGGGTGCTTGATACCGAAAAATCGATTGACTGCAAAACCGACCGACCGGCTGTGTCAGAGTCCGTCAGTCTGCAAACAACGCCAGCAGTCAAACCGTTCTGTAGATTTTCTCCAAAATACTCCCCAATCGATCTGGCCGATGTCGTGGTTCCTTGAATTTGAAACCGATTTTTTTTATTAAATTTGGTTGTTGGGACGTTTAAGATAACTGTGCAGGTCTCATTTTCGTTGAAAACTGATTTCTCGAAAATTGCAAAAATTCAAAATATCGGCGTCTTCCTACAACTACAATTGTGAAGAAACATTTTTTTCTTAATTGAATGTGTTCTTCAAAAGCATATCTTCAAATAAGATCCTGTTGAATTTTTTGATATATGAGTATTTTTTGTGTAATTTGGCGACAAACAGTCACCCGCTCCCAATTAACTACGCTTCGTAAACGTAAAATGAATGGTGAAGCAGCGTATTTGGATGGTGACGCGTGAGGAACTTCAGTCTTCACGATGGAATTTGGCACGGCTTTTTGCGTCTTTCTCGATCATGCCCCCAAATGTCGCATGATCGCGACTGCATCAAGCATTGCTGCATAGCCACACGACCGAGAAAGACGCGAAAAGTCGTATCATTCCATCACGAAGACAAGCCCCTCACACGCCACGTTACTAAAACCCAAGTATAGTTTATTTAACATAACGATGTGCACGAATTTTCATTAAAATCAGAGGGAGTGAGGATTGAAAAGTCTCTATTCTACAACAATTTGAAGTGGAATGATGTATTCTTCATATCTTCTTTATAAATGATGTATTCTTTCAGAGGGAATCATTCGAAAACTCTCGGCCGTCCGGGTGAGCTTCATCCAAGGATGTGATGCCGACGCTTCGACCTCACGTGATCTTCGGAGCTGGAATGCTGACGTTTCGACCTTTATGCCATGATCGCCTTCAGCATTGGAATGCTGACGTTTAGACAATAACATAGTGGCCTTCAGCATTTCAGCCCTGAAGACCAAAATAAGATGGTATAAACGTCAGCTTTTCAGCGCTGAAGACTACAATATGATAGTCAAAACGTCGGCATCACCACCTACCTCGAACCTAGGAAGCCGAAAGCATCAGCGGGGAACCTTCATTTAATGCTGACCAGCGAATATACGCTATTGTACCTATTCCTTATGTACGTTTAGTAATGTCAAAATAAATTTGAATATTGTTTAAAAATTTTCAAATTAACAATATACTTGCAATAAGTAAGTCTTCAGCTCTTTTCAGAGGGTCGCAGGCCATTTTGAGTCACGTCGTATGGTGTAAAATGAAATTAGTTTTTTTTTTTCTTTTCTTTTTCTCTACCGACGCCCAGCCCTTCTCTACACCAATCAAGCCCGACCATGCCTCCACTGCCTGCACCACATTACGGTGAATTGTGAATTGAATTAACTCAGATTTTGTTTTAAAAAAGCTAAAAAAAAACGTATATGCTCGCCCTTAGTAACGGTTATGTAACATTATTACACCGCAATTTCTCTCCGAACATTCCATTCCTCATTTGTAAAATTCATTGCAAATTGTAGAACGTTAGGTGTAAAAACTAATTATTTTAAAGCTAATATATCATCACAAATTCGACAATTCAAACTGCGTTACATAGAGCTATAACATCTTCCAACAATGAGAAGAAATCCACAAATTTCTACCTGACGTGTCCCGGTGCGGCGTTGTCATATTCCAATCCTGTATCTCCTGAGACCAGTACATGAAGCGCGGGAAATTCAAGTTTGCAAATTCGAAAATAAGCTTATTAAAAAAAACTACTATTTACGCTAGTTAAAATACTACAATAAAAAAAACTCTTCATAACCTTTTTAGAGAACTGATTTTACTTTCTTGGTTAACGAAATACGGAATAATATAGTTACGTACTGCTGCGAAAAATCGGTTTCGAGATTTCAACGGAAATACGTTTTGGGGTCCCGATTTGGAAAATGTTTGATTGTTTTTTCCCCAAACCGCCCGCCCATCCGTCTGTAAATAACGGTATTTTCTACAATAATTGTATGATTTTTTACAAAACTATTATTACCCGTCGATCTCGCCCGACTCAAAACTGCGATTTTGAAACGTTTTTCAAATTTTGGGGTATTTTGCATGAAGACCCTGGGACAAAATTTTCTGAAAAATGGCTCCAAACTTTTTCTTTAAATTTGTTGTAAGAATAGAGTGAAATACACTTATAACGGTGGCACAGGTCCGATTTTCACTATTTAAATGTGAATATTCGAAAATTGCAAAAGTTTGAGATTTTTTCGGCTACTTCCTACAACCACAAAATTGAAGATAGAGATTGTTCCTTCTAATAAAATTTGTTCATAATTATTTTTTCATTAAGGTCGTGTACATTTTTTGAACATTTTAGTAGTTTTCGCGCAATATTAAAAAATGTCACAAACGAGGCAATCATTCGCTCAATCAATCACCGCTCCAATTTTTTTCTTTTCAATTTTCGAAAGGATAGTACTAAATTGACTAAACAACACGGCAAATGCCACATTAATGCATGTTTTCTTAAAAATTACACATTTTTTTGAAACTATCTCTGACATATTACTAGCGATTTGAACATTTATTCCATTTGTTAGTACAAAAGCTTCAAATAATTTCCAAAGAAGTTTCTCTACGACTTTTCCAACGACGACAAAGAAAATGTCCATATAGGACTAGGTTTTAATCTATAATATTCTCTATTTCAGATTTCGTTTCAATCATTTGGGGACCAACTATGTGAGAAAATGTACTTTGGGCAATAGAAGGCAGCTGGAAAGACTGAGCACAACCCCAAAGCTAGCCCTAACCAAAGAAATTGGAAAACTAGTACGAGAAGTCTGTGTCAGAATCCATGCTTTGTGTTATATATAAATATTTTCAAAAATCGACTGACGGCAAAACGTGTCTGTGAAGAACGCTAGCGGCTAAACCGTAAACAGCAATTTCACCAAAGCTGATATTCCCCAATCGATCGGACTGATGTCGTGGCCCCTTGAATTTGAAACATATTTTAATTCACATGAATCCCCTGGGACATTTGCAAATTTTTTAAAAATTGCACTAAATTTTTGATTAAATTTTGACCTCGGATAGCATAAAGGACGCTTAAGAGTGGTGCAGGTCACATTTTCGTTGAAATCCCGGATTTTTCGAAAACTGCAAAAATTCAACAATTATGCTGAAGCAAGTGAATCGTTTAATTTATGCATACCATCGCAATTTTTGTGGGCGAATTTAGTTCTATGTATCCGCTTAAGAGAAAGACAAATGTTTTTAGAAAGTATCGCATCGCGGACTATCGCGGCTCCGTCTGTAGCTGGTGCATGCGAGGCACTGAAAGCTTGAGGAAGAGTGGGGGGGTTACATGGAATTGGGCGTAGGAGGCGTGCTGCTATTAAGGTTTTGTTCGGCCGAGTCCGCGTCTATTAACCGAGCTAAGAAAACCATTATTTTCTTCTGAGGTCATAAATCACTGTTTTGTTTGCTGCAAATATTTTTTTAAAAATTATTTTCGTGTGAGCACAATTATATCTTCCCTCATTAACGTAAAAGTTGTCGTTTAAGGACGAGGATAAAATCCGGATACGTGCAAATCGGTTGTACACTACTTATAGTTTTCCTCATGCAAGAAATATTTTGAAAAGGTAAAATGTGATAGTTCGGCCATACAAGGCGCCCCTCTTAATTTGCAACCGACCGGCCGCTACTGGTATCAAGAACCCACCAAACGTGGATTCTGACACATGTTAGATGAACTTACTATATATAGGAACCAAGATTTATCCTCTTTCTCGTTACTAGGCCTCGGCAATGAGAATTTTTCTATCAAAGATTCGACGTTTTTCTCGCGGCAATACAAATACTCTTTCTATACTGCGTAAGCAGTAGGCGAGAAAGTAGAAAACCTGTCACGGGAAACGTTGCAGAATGTTTTAATCTTACACTAGATCGACTCATTGAATTTGTTCTTACAAGGTTCTTATAGGTGCACCAGTGCAAGTTTTGAGGACGCACATTTCGAATGAATTTAATGGGCCGCATAAGCGAATGAATGATCCAAGGCTCTTAGCGTTAGAACGAGTGGCTTAGCGGACTCTCCGACTTCGACGTCCAGATTTTGCACGCTAGGCAATGGAGCATGTGGAAGAGTTGTAGGTTGGGCATTGAGTCGGGGCAACATTGTATTGGTAGAACTTCTTACAGTATGGTTCGCCCCTACGATATCAACTCATCTGATTTCATACATTACTATTTTGTTAGCGGCAAATACATTTTTAAAATTTGGATAGCACATTGCGCCGTCTGTTATCTACGTAATAGATGTCCTGGTAAAGGGTTTAGCGCATTGCCTGCAAATCGATCGCACGTTACATGCTAGTTTTCCTTCGTTTAAGAAATATTCTCAAGAGATAAAATGAATGTGATTGTTGGGACACGTATGGTCCCCTCTCCTAAGTCGGATCACACCGTCATTTCCTTGTTTTATCTTCGTAAAAAAGTGTTCTTGTGAAAAAGGGACGTAGAACTATCAAGAGACGAAATTGCAGATATTAATCTGGGAGCCGTAAGACCTACAGGGACATTGCAACTTTTACATAGGCTTCAAGAAGTGTTCAACACAGAACTTAACATAGATTCCTTCACGCCTTCAGAATCACGCTTGATGCTGCTTGCAAAAGACGCCCAAGAAAGAGTTCTCCTGAATTTGACAGAGCAATATTGTTGAAGTGAGTAAGGTCAACGAAGGCAAGAACGGAAAATAGAACGTTTCTTAAAGAAAGAATTGGCCAAACGAAGCTTAGAGAAAGGTTATCTTTTCGGATGAATGCTGGTCAGAGTCGTACCCAAGACAAATGCGTTCCCGATAAGAGTTCGGCGAACAAACACTGAAGTTTCTTCATTCCTGCTTCACACCAGCTGTTCAGAGCTTAGGAGAATGGATAGTGATATAGAGGTTGCAAAACTTAAGGACCAGGACAATGCAGAATTATTAGTGGGTCTATAAACAGTGTCCATATTGTAAAACAATGGAAGTGACGTTCTCTATTGCGACACGTGGGCTATGAGTCACGTCATTTTTAGCAGAAGAATGTTCCTTGCCACAAATCTTAGGTCACAACTACGGTTTCGGGGAATGGGCGTCAATGAGCTACTATGCAGGCCCCGTTCTACACCAAATTAAAACACACATTCTGTGGATTACAAGGAACAGGGGAAATTAAATAAAGAAACAATGTAGACTATTGAGATGTGGTCAATACTTGGCGCCAGATCACCCAAGAGACAACACTGCTAATTTTTTTTTTTTTTTTTTTTGGTTAGAAAATGGTAAGACAAAAAAATCTATGGATTTCCTTTAATTTGTTTTGCCAGTACGGTACTTTATTTTTATAAATAGAGATTTTCAAATACTACTTGTAAGGCTTAGGCAATCTTTATAATTGTTACACTACTTTACCTCAATCATAGAGCACGAGTTATCAATTTTTACTTCTAGTACAAATGGTACGCTGATAATAAGATTTTCACAGAAAAATAATGATTCGAAGAAACTAATGGGGGTTCAGCAACACATACACCTTTCTAAATTTGCAATTTTCGAAAATTCAAAGTTAAACGAAAATGAGACCTGCGCCAAATGCGTTCCCGTGTTTCCGACGTGAAAGAAAAAAAAAGGGGGGCGTGGAGCGTTTCTTGAGAAAATGTTTATGTATAATTTGTATTAAATTCAAACACGAATTACACAAATACTTGTTTTTTCACAAAATTATACCAGACATTTTTCAAAAATGTTTGATAACAGATTTTGTTTAAAACAAAAAACTATCTTCAATTTTTTAGTTTTGGAATGTTATCTTTTTGCAATTTTCGAAAAACAGTTTGCCGGCAATGGGACTAGCGCCAATTTTTATACCGTTCTTGAATAATACGAGAAAAATTGAACTTATGCCATTTTCGAAAAATCAGGGATTTCAACGAAATCAAACTTGCACCTTTGAAGTACCCGATGACAAAGTTTAATCACAAAATTTGAAGTCATTTTTGAGAAAATTTTGAACATGTTAGAGGCTTCATGTAACGTACCCCCAAAAATCAAAATATCCGTTTCAAACTCAAGAGGGTCCCGCTTTCATTTAAATAGACGAGGGAATATAAATTTTGGACAAAATAGGCTGAGCGGTTTTGGCGCTAGCTTTGACCATTGACGAGTGTTTTGCTGTCAAACGATTTTTCAATATTAACGACTCGCAAAACTTGGGTTCTGGCTACACCAGGTGTCAGAGGAAGTAATTTAGCAAGATTGAACCACTTTTTCGTTTTTAGGGGCCGACAATACGAATTTTTCCTGCGCAGGATTACAATACTCTATCTATCTACTCTCTCTTCTTACGAAAGGCGAGAAACTAGAAATCGACGATAAGAATTAAATAGCACTGATAAAAGTGCCAATTCTCTCAATATTCGTTTTTTTTTAATTTTCCGTTTATTTATTAATTGGAAAATGTATATTCTCCCAATATTTACTAATGTATGTAATTTCCTGTCGATCCTTGACACACATTAACAATAACTGATTTTATAAGTATGCACAGCCGAATATGTACATATACAATTTTTCTTACAAATGCCTAGCACATACAATAAACCATACATTGTTGTTTTTTGTAGTAACAAAATTGTAGATGATAATTTGTTAACAATTCGGAAATACATTATTAAATACAACTAAGGTGATTTTTTTTATCTGATTTCTTACAAATTAACTATTTTCCTACTTTACTTGCATTTTAATAAATTACTCAATATCATGCGAAATTCAATAATTTCACTATGTATACATAGTATTAGCACTAACTGCATGTATGCAGCACTAACTGCATGTATGACATGAGAGGTCATGAATGTATGCGTTCCAAAGTTTACAAATACTTTCTTGTTAATGAAAACTATATCGACGTCTCAATTTACTGGCCTGTAATTTTAAATTTTTTTTAACAAACTTTCATTTGACAACTTTTCTTTGAAGTTTTGTTTTTGAAAATATCATCACAATGAGTGAGCATGTGAACATGGACCTTCCTTCTTCGTCCACATCACCACACGACAGCTCTTTCTTCTCTCAATTTTACTTCTTTCAGCACTACTGTTAATTCTCCTAGTTTTTCCAAGACCAAGAAGTCTACAAATCAAGGTATACGATATCTAGTTTCCAAGGCCTGGCAACAATTGTTCCTCTTTATCCGTTTCAATATACAGAAATCAACGTTACTTCTCTGTAAAGGGAAGTTGTTTTGCATTACATATAAGTCTTCATCTGTCTTGAACTCCAGAGAGCTTGATGTCCCCCATGCTGAAAATTTCTCCTTTCCAAGGACATAATCCACATTAGGTGCCTTGTTTAAGATTTCCACATTTTGAAATACTTCACTTTTGGGAGGAATCCAAATCAAGAAAATCAGACAATTCTAAGAACATACTTAGAATTCATTCAGACTGTCTTGCATAAGGGAAGACAGCCATCATTTCCTCAATTCACCCCCTCTAGAAGTTTTGAGAGTCTCCCTCGAGAAAAATGTCAATTCACACCTTGCTTCTGAAGAGTCAAAGACCTGTTTCAGCAACAAATATCAATAGGGAGTTACCAGCAAAATCAACCAAAGCCATGGTTCCAACCGTAAAAAAAACAACCACACGCACACTTTTTTTTTTCCCATATGGATAGTTGTTACAGAATATCACTACCCATTGCAACTTCTATTCCACTGAAACTTCCACATCACTTGAAAATCACCGAACAAACATCCAAACAAAGAGAAATAGGATCAAAGAAAAAAATTATTTTTTATAACTTTAAATTCAATGACATTGTATCATTGCAAAGAATCTAATCCCTGTACCCCAGCGTTTCTTTTGTGTTCAATCTGCTAAAATGAAATAACATTACATAATTATATCTAAGACAGAAAATTGTGATGATATAATCTAAATTCATGCACAGACAGTAAAATTTTGAGAAAAGTAAACAAAATTATTTAAAGATTATATCTGAAGGAATTGATTTCCCTAAGAAAAATACATTTATCCTTAATAATTTGTTAGGGGATGTTGAATAAATGTTTTTGCTATTTTCAAAGTACCAGTTTTAAATAAAATCTGACCTACGCCGCATTAAGTGAACTTTGTCTAAACTGTCCAAACAAACAAAAAAGTCACAATTTAATAATTTAATTATCATGATTTCAGCAATAATTACACAAAAACTACTCACATTTCCTACAATTGTACATGATTACTTAAATATTAAATAATAAAGAACAGATTTCATTTTAAAAAATTTGTCTTCAATAATGTAGTTGAAAGAGGTAGAACATTGTTTATAACTTTCAAAAACTTTTTAAAGTTTTAATGAAAACTGAACTCAAGTAGTTTTTTTTAAGCATGTTGCTCTTTTCCAGTAATATAAGAAAAGAAATTGGAGAAACTTTTGAGAAAATGTTGAAAAAGTACTTGGGGGTGGGGCTGACTTGTAAAATACACCCAAAAATTCAAAGATCTGTTTCAAATTTGAGGGCCTATGACTGCCAGATCAATTGGAAAATCAATTTTGGTGCAAATCCTAGAGAGGTTTAGATACTAATGTCAACAGGCATGCAGGCATGTTGAATGAAGAAAAACCTAATGGTGCTACATGACAACACACCTTCAACTTTCAAAAATACACAGGTTTAAGTGAAATTCAGACTTGCACCATTTTAATAAGCACACAATTTGAGGAGGGAAGAAAAAGAAAAAAGGAAAAAGAGAAAGAGAGAAAAGGAAAAAAAAGAAGAAGAAAAAAAAAGACCTTTTTGTGAAAATTTTGGAAATGTTCATGCATCATTTTAAGTACACCCAAAACTACCATTAAATTCAAGGAGCTGCGACATCAACGAGCATTCCATCAGGGCATATCAAGTTTGGTAAAACCAAGTGTTTAGGTGATCATGTTGATAAGGGACAGATATAATAAAAATTTTTTAACATCCTTTCTCGGAAGCAGGGGCCCCTAAAAAATTGTATTTCCTGGAAAAACTCAAATTTGATTTTTTTGTGTCATTACGTAACTATAACTATGGTACATAGAAGAGAAAATAAAAAGTTAAATATATATTACGAATATTCATCTCAATTCTGGAAGTAATTTTAAAATGAAGATGCTTTGACTCTTTTAAGAGTCAAAGCATCTTCATTTTAAAATTACTTCCAGAATTGAGATGAATATTAGTTTCAATGACTTTTAGTAAATTTTAAAAAACCCCTTTACCACAATAAATTTATTCTTATTGTAAGAAGTTTCCAAAAACAAATATATTTTTGGAGGCAGAAAATATTTCACTCGATCGTATTGCTTTATTCTTTGATATAAATACAACATCACGTTGTTTTTTCCTACCGCACACACATTCAATGCCTCATACGCAAATTGGCTAGCCATCACACATTTCATTTAAAACAGAGAACTTAAAAATAAAACATTGTTCAACTTAGCATGTACTTACATCCATCCATAAGATCTCACCCGTTTATATTATAATATTTTACTCAATACTGTAACACATAAGCTTTTCAAAGTTTCTACACACAATTGGTACAATATTTGTCCTTCTTCCGTCCTAAGTAGACAGCAAAGTAGAAGAATCACACAACACACAAAATCGAAGTACACAAAATATTGAAGTGACTATTTGTTTCTCCTTTACCAAATTTTAAATAAACACATTGAAATCAATCACAGATTCTACAAATTCATCATTAACATATGTATAATAAATTACTCTGCTGCAAGTACCAATCAACATTAATATTAAGTTAATAAGACTTTGTACGTATAAACATCATAATTCTGAAAAACATCTAATGTAAAATTAGATTCACAAGGTCGCTTCACAAACATCTACCTAAAGGCAAAATATAAGTTCTCTGGATACAGTCTCAGGAACAGAAGTTCTTTATACAACTCATAACATCACTAATTTAATTTGTATTTGAACTTTTTCAAGAGTTGTATTATTTAAACATGCTTTTCTATCTAGCACTTGAATCACAGACTAGCACATTTATAGAAAAGAAATAAGAATGTTATTTTATCATCTCTCTGCTTTGCACCATTCAAACAACATCAAAAGTCAAGGCACTTCATCATTAATTAAAAAGAAAAGGAGGAAAAATAGGAAGGAAGATTAACACACATGCAAATTAGATAAAAAGTCAGGCACCAAAATGTAATGTTGTTACCTTCAGAAATGTCTGGCAGTGATTGTTTCTTGGCACTAACAACTTCTGATACACATTCAATGTCTCCATGATCTCCAATATCATCACTAATTGTCTCTGTTCCAATCACTTCACTGCAGGAAGCATCCACAGTTAACTTATCTCTTTTAGCATCTTCTTCGTCATTGTCATCACTCTCTTTGGTATCACCATCTTTCTCTTTCAAACCTTCACTATTATTTGTAATTTCTGCTTGGGTAGAGTTTGTGTGTGGGGAATTAAAGGGTGATGTTTCAGCTTCAGATTTGGGGCTACTACACTCTGTATCTTTTGGCACCATTGATGGTGAATTATTAGTTTTTAATTCCTTTTCTGCATCTAATTCTGATCCCTCTACTTGATCTATCTCATCTGACATTTCCTGCTGAATTTCATCTTCTAGTATGTCTTTGTCTGGCTGAATCTCTCTCAATTCCTCTACATCCTCATTTGCAGGTTGGTATTCTAATATCTCTAAAAACTTATCCTCACTGTCTGTACTTTCTTTTAAGGGTGATGTCTCCTCCAGTAATTTAACATCTCTTTGAGGACTACTTTCATTTACCAATGTTCCTTCTTTACCTGAATCATCTGATTCTGAATTTTCATCCTCCTTGGGTTCAGAATCAACTTCATCCAATGCCCTACTGGGAAGTTGTTTTTCTTCTTCAATACATTCACTACTACTATCTTCACCAGATTTGGGAGCATCATTTATTTTTAAACCATTTTTTTGTGAATGGTCTAAGCAGCTATCTGAATCATTAACACCAGAAAGTAAAATAATTTCCTTTTCAGGGACTTTTTGAACTGAATCAGCATCATTAACTGAACTCAAATTATCTTCTTTGTCTTTTATACTAGAATTTTTTTCTTCTGAAGTACTATTCACTGGTGACAGATCCTTCATTTCTGAATCAGTAGATGAATGATCAGGAGAGCTGTCATGTTTAGATTCATCCTGAGGATCAACTGGTAACAATTCTGTATCCTCTTTGGCTGTACTTTCTTTTATGACATTTTCAGAATTTGCATCTACAGTGTCTAAGTCTTTTTCAACACTGGGTGAATTCTCATGTAAATGGGGAGGAGATATTGCCTCATTTACCATTGTGTCTGAAGTGATACTGTCATTGACATTTTGCTTTGGTGAATCTGAACAAGATGGCATAGATTCAAAATCTTCTGGGATGTCTTCATGTTCTGAGTCTGTAATGTGAAAGGGCTTATCAACACAGGAAACATTGACAAAATATACCAAATTAATTAGTACCAAGGACAGTTTATTTATCTTTATTTATAACAATTGACAAAATTAAACAAAGATTAAATAAAATGAACAATATTTTATTGTATAAGATATTTCCATCAACTTCTGCTTTACATCAGGACATTCATAAATTTCTAAAATTATTGCAACAAATCAATTAAATTTAATCTGACAAATTTTGACTTTCTTACTATTTGAAATAAAATTAGATAGCAAACAAAAATCAGATTCTGATATATCTGGAATAGCAAAAAGAAAGAAAAAAAAATACTAGTTTACGTATTTTGTTGAATAAAAATGTCAAACATTCTAACACAAACGGTATTTCGACCTGTAAAAAATGCGTAAAAATTAACTGTCTTGAACATCGTGAGCTTTCGGGCCTTCACTATGTTAACATTCTTGAGATGCACCCATCTGAATTTACCAGGAAGAGGTTCGCAAGAAAACTTTATCGCGGCAAGTTTATTAAAAACATTTAACGATAAATGCGTGAGCCAAAAATAATGCCTACCACAAAAATCTACAAAATGAGTTTTTTTCTTCGGTCTGTTTTTACGGTACAGCACCGTTTACCTTCCGACAGTGTTGCCATTCTCACCAGCACAATTCTACGAACCTATTCATACTTAATAAAGATTATAGTTTAGACGCGAAAAAATACAAATAAATTAATCCCTTCCCCCACTCAATTTCCTTTTAAGTATGCCAAACAAAATTTTCACTAACTTAGTTGGCCGCAACGTTGCCACGATTCACGCAATCGATCCACTGATTTCTCTGCTCTTCTGTAAAACCTGGGCCAACAAATTGCGGTGAACAGTCATTGAACGAGAAGTAGATTTTATGTTCAATTTGTAATAAACTGAATTGCTCTATGCACTATTTTACATAAATAGCATTCTAAGAAACAACATGTAAGATCCTGCAAAACATTTTATCCAGTAATCCTCCCAGAATTAATTGGAACCACACATCTGCAGGCTTTGTAGTCGAACTGGTGTACTTTAAAAATACAATACAAAGTGCACAACTCTCTTGGCAACTGTACAAGTTAACACTATTCAGTAAACCTTCAATAGGACAATGTAGTCCAGGCAAGGAAACAGTAATACCGATTAATATAATAAGCGGTTAACACTAATATTTATAATACCAACACCAATTATTTCGGTCGCTTGGAATTCGTGTTTACGAGGCTTTATGAGGCTCATTCAGATTCATTCTGCCAGTCAGGTAAAAAAACAGATGACTCGTTCTCCTACTTCGGTTTCGATAAGAGGACGATTAAATAAACCTGAAAATCTATTATAAATTTTCACCAACAAAGATGCTCTTATACACGCAGAATTAAAAGTCAGAGTAATACAAGTATTGCTCAATAATGAACACACAATACCTTCGTAAAAATCGATACGCGAAACATCCAAACGGCATGCTTGTCAACCAGTAGCTACGGAAGTTATCCACGTCCACGATTCAATGATAGAATTCATTATAATTGTGGAAATATCTAGTTACGCTAGCAAGGTAGCAACCATTTCCTGGCATTAGACGTTCACACATGTTTAACATATCTTTGAAAAAGTTTAAACTACTCAGCGGTAAACTTACGGCAGAGCACGCTCTTCATCAAGAAATCCTCCCCAAAAATAATTTCCACACCACGCGTCTACTGATTTCTAAGCCAGAAATTTAAAGTTTCCTAAAATTTCGGCTAGAGAAAGCTAGTGAAGTGTCTAATTTGGTTAGTCAACAAAACCCTACATACAATAATTGTAAAATTTGGCCCGTATAATCTAAAGAATTTAATTTCGATTTTAAAATAATTTATTAGCAGCAAAGCACACATGTTCCTCCCAAAGCTATTGACACTATAACATCATTGGAGCACCTATTCTGAATCTCAATTCAAAAGCTTTCCAGTGAATATATTTCTGAAATTTCATGCCACAATGATGTGAAATTCAGAGACAAGTTTCATGACACAAAGATTTTAAATTTAGAATTAAAAGAATATATTTTAAAAGTATAATATGAAGAACAGGATGCAGAGA
Source organism: Teleogryllus occipitalis (assembly GCA_011170035.1). Classification (NCBI taxonomy): domain Eukaryota; kingdom Metazoa; phylum Arthropoda; class Insecta; order Orthoptera; family Gryllidae; genus Teleogryllus; species Teleogryllus occipitalis. The sequence goes on along the minus strand of BLKR01000309.1, from coordinate 474,987 downwards.
TATTTCAAAATCTACTTATAAGTAATTTACAATCTGCAAATGGCATTTGAAGGGTTTTCACTTAATATTTATTATGATCTTCGCGGAGAGATTTTTGTTTGTTTGTTTTTTTTGAAAATGCTCCACAGAAAAATAAATTTAAATTAAAAACATGTTGGTTACGTCTGAATTTTTGTGGAAATAAGTGAAGAATTTTCCTTATTTCCTTTATTCTGCACTCTACGAAAAGACTACTTTATTACTATTATTTTTTTCATTCTTTGGTTAGAAGGTACCTTATAAATTCACAAAAATAAGTAATTTTAAATGGCAATTCACTGAAAAGAGATAATAAAATAATTTTGTATACATTTTAATAAATTTACCAATCATAATGGGTCAATGTAACAAGTTTTACTATTCAGCAGATGAGTACAAATACATTCAAATGAAAAATAATACAAAAAGTAGCCTTGTCTTTATATTGTATTATATAAGACACTTTCAAGAATTATTATTATTATTATTATTATTATTATTATTATTATTATTATTATTATTATTTAAAAGTAACTCTTGTTTCAGGCATTAATGTTGCGCATTTTGAAACCTTTGTTGTAGTTTGACATATTTACAAATTAAGATGTGATGACAATATTATTATGACTTTTATTTTTAATATTAATAATAAATAATTTCAAAAATCAACAAAAAATGGGTCACAAGATAATGATAATAAAGTCATTTACAATCTGTATTGATTCCAAATTAAAAAAATGAACACAAAAGTCATGATGTTTTCCTTCATGCACAACACTAACAATACACTTTCAAGTCTTAAAAACTGAAAAGTAAAGTAACCTCTATAATGATCTCATTCTGTGACACAGCAAACTGAAATAGTTCTATAATGAAAACTAATTGTTAATTTTCAAAGAAGGGAACCCAAGAATAATTTGATTTTGAAAAGGAGTCAATTTTTTGTTGAACCAGACTAGAATTAATTTTGTATACCAATTGTTTCATTTTCCTTCATATATAAGAATTGATGTTTGGTTTATCTACATATAGGCACTAAACTAATATCTTATTGGTTAAATTAAATGTTTATGACATTATTCAGATTCAAATTACCTCTCACACTTTCAATACTTTTCAACTCAATGCAGTGGGTAAATTAATTTAAGAGAATCAATGGATTTTCCGTTATCATCTAAGTTTGTTGAACTCCGAAATAAAAAATATAGTTAATAGAAAGTGACAAAAAAGAAAATAAAACTTAAAATATGTGTAAATAGTTCTACTCACCACCAACAGCGATCCTTCCTTCAATTTCATAGCCATCAAAGGATGTATCTTTTTCAGAGGGATAATTAATAGGCACTTCTTCCCCACTAGGTATTACACAATCACTTTCATTTTGAAGGTCATTGTGGACTTCACTGGGGGAATTTGTGTTTTCACCATCTTCTGTCACATTTTGGGGAAGATCATCATTGCTATTATCAAGCTGTTTGTTACTAACAGAATTTGGCTCATTAGTCTCAGAATCTATTACTGAATTTTCATCTTCTGATGATATTTTTAGATGAATACTTTCATTGTCATCTTCATCAGACAGTATATCATATCTCACATCATTCAATTCTATGTTTTCTTTCTCACTTGAATTATCATATAAAGCTTCAGAATTCCAAGAATCCTTTTTAAGTGAAACTTCAGAATTGGGCATACTTGAATTAAGATCTACTTGTTCAAACATCTTTTTGGCGGTATTTTCAACATTTCCCATTTCATAATCTGTCAGGCATAATTCTTTATCTCCATTATTTTGGGAATTACGTTCTTTTGTTAGAATGCAGTCATCTACTGGAGTTTCCTTCATAATGCAAGTGTCCAAAGAACTCTCGGCCTCAGTATTAATTGATGGCTTCAAACTATTCATAGACATTCCGTCAGAAATTAGGGTTTGTATAAATTTCATGTTTTTTTTTGTTATTCTTGAGAGAAAGGCGACAGCATGGTAAATTGCAGTTTACGTCGGCAGAGTAAATGAACCTGAAAAGGAAAAAATTCGCCTATTAGACCAAGTATAATTAACGTAATTTTTTTTTTTTTCGTGACAAGGCGATAACTCAACTGCGTCTGATTCGCAAATATGAGATGAAGATCGCGTTCAGAAAGTACTTGTTTCAATCTAGCTTGGATCTTAATTCTAGAGATTTTAGATGCTAATGAACGCCCTCACTACTCAACAATTCTTAAAAACTCGGGCGCGAGAAATCTCACGGCCCGGAACGGAACGAAGAGCAAATGGGATGACACAACCTAGTATATACCATTAAGTTACGAGCAGATCGTAATGTTATCAATATAACTTAAATTCGTTATTTTAATACAGAAATAACTTATTGTGAAGAGAGCGTAAGAGAAAGAAAACGAAAGAGCAAAGTAATGAATTATATGCGGAACGTTCTTGTCGTTTCCTTACGTGTTGTCGCCTTTACGGAAAAGGAAGTCAATTCAGCTTCAATTTACTCAACATCTCAACAGCTTTATAGGTAAATCATCAATTTTAACTAAAACAAATATCTCAACATTTTATAAATCTAGTATGAGGTAATTTGTTACTGATGATCGATTACGCGGTTTCGTTCTTACACGCTGTTCCATCTCTATTCCCACATCCGGATTAGTATTTTCTGAGTTAAAAATATTTTCCCCTATTCAGCCCTAAAGTAAAGTATTCGCGAACCTATCCAACTTGAAGAATGTGTAAGTGTACATAGATGACTAGTTGCGAAACTTTTCTCGTCATTTGAACGTAACGATGTAGGCTAGGTCTAACAACGCTCCGTCTAGTGTTCATCTCGCAAGGAAAATGCGTGAAGTCACACTCCTCCAATAAAATGGCGGTCAAATCGCAAGGAGTTACTCTGAATCTGATTACGATGACATTACGTAGTCATTCCAATCCCCCTCCATCCATAAATAGACTTATGAAATATGTCCTTTCCACATAAAGACAGTTGGAAGTAGTGCCACCAGGGAGTACCACATTCAACACGGCTACATGGTCTATTCCTCGAGACGGAACGCGAATAGGCCAGTGCAGGCAGGGCCAGTGGAAAACGACCGCCGAGCGAGATCTCAGCGAACGGGTGCAAAAGGACAACACGCGAACTGCGTCAAAACCTATGGCGAAAGCAATAACACATGGTACCGCATCGATCAATGAAAGCAAAGGCGCGTAACAAATCTTAGACGAATTATGAAATGGTAATGTACTAAAATAACCACGTAATATTAGCTTTCGACCATTAACGGGACATTTTCTTCCTCCTTCGGAAGCCCGGAGGGAATCTTGTATTCAACGAAGAGGCCCAATGTATTTAACGAAGAGACTTTGGATACAATAACGAGTCAAGATAGAAAGCTTTTTCATCGCGAGTCCAATGGAATGGTTACACAAGCCTCTTACCAGGGGCCATTTTGAAAATGTCCAACAATGGAGGTAACAATGAGAACCCAAGCATACGTTACCCAACTGACAACGATGGAGCACACAAATCCAGCCAGCACAAGTGTGCTAACCCGCCGAAACGCTAATGCACCGATCCAAGAGAAATACTCAAATGCACTGAGCAGCGGACGTAGACGAGGGCGTTTCCAACGTTGCCGCGTTGGCGCGTTCGGAACGCTCACATTTGACATCACCGCGTAGTCAATAGATGGAATGTTATTATTCCTATATTCATTTTAAAATAACTACACAAGGGGTTCATCGCTTTATCAGGCGCTAATTTTACGATCTGAGGTGGAGAAATAGTTAAACTCAAGTGTAAATTTTCATTTAACAATGGTAAGTAAAAAATTGCCATAATAGGTTTGGAAATTTTAACAATGTATTTTTAACCTTACGGCTATGAGGATTCAAGTACACACACTACATTAAATCTAAAAGTAAAATCATTTAACAATGAATTTCTTCATTTACGAAGAGTGACAGCATGCAGCAATCCTTTCTGATTCTTGATTGTTTCAATTTGGGACTTTTGTCAACCTGATCTACATTAACATTGTTTGACGAAAAACAATAATTACTGTATATAAAAGTGCCTTCAAAGAAACGATTCTTTCCATGTCGAGTCCATGATAAGTTTATAAACAATTAAAATCTGCGAATCGTTACTCGATCAGATCGCGCTCTGCAGCGGATGGAATTTTAAAGGACCCTGCGCGAGGGTAGTAACAAAGATCGTAAGCGATGGTAATCTACGCAACCGATTTACTGTTCTCGAAAGCGAACGCGGCCAATCAAAATTGTTTGAATTTAAGACATGTAAATTAAATTAGCAGTATTATGGTATTACAAATTAATAACATTTGTCAAAATTGATATATTCAAAATCAAAAATCTTTTTCAAAATTTCTTGGAAATATTCCACCAGAGCGGAGTGAACAAAGGAATGACACCCGATTCGTCTTCTTGAACAGTATTGTTTGAAAATTGTCACTTTTGAGGTAAATGCTGACTTATCGGGCAAAAACGAATACAAGCTACTAGAACTACGCGAGTCGTGACAATGCAAAAGGAAAATAAATTATTCTCGTATTCAAATGACAGAACAGTTTCGATGCGCTCAAAAAAAAAAAAAAAAAAAGAAAAGAAAAAAATGCCGATAGACATTCATATCCAGATCAAATGATAGAATGCAATTTCTGATAAACAAAAGTAAATAAATAAAAAAAATAAAAAATTGTCCAATTAGTGTCCGTCAAATTCATAACATTCAAATCTACTAAGCATTTAAATGTCATTCGAGGAATAGTCGTGCACCACGGTTAAAAATCTTTAACGCTCAACTAAACAAATTACTTCGTTTAACATATAATCTGAAGAGCCATTTAAGCTCTCTACCGAGAAGAGTCTACGAAAATAGCTATATTTACGATATTCTGCACTTTCATTCTTTTGACTGCCATTACCTCCAATACATTATACATTACAGTCAAATGAAGCCCAATTATTTAAACTCGTTACCAACTTTATTTTCAATGCAAAATCGAACTGAACTCGGGACAGTGTAATCGACTCCATACGCCAGGTACGACCAGATCACTGACCCGCTCCTAACCCAACCGTGTTCTTTCTAACCGATCTTTTGAACACAGTTTTTTGTGTTTCACTACAATTACCATTACACTAAGTTCTGTTATTGCTGCGGTATATGGCAACTTGATACAACGTCATTCAATCATCGCTCGGCAATCATAAATAATCTTGTCAACATTCAGGGAGCAATTAACAGACTTTATTCATGACCAGTCGGTTCATAATGAGAGAAAGTAGCGTCTGTATTTCCATTGCCTATCGATCGGAGTGACGCTCCCACACGTCGTGTTTTCAAATATTCTATAATCATAAGAACTACAGGAATCTCAAAAATATACTTACCCCGAACACAGTAGCCCAACCTCAATCTTGCTATGGAGCTTACATGACGACGAACCTGTATAGCGCATGCGCCGAAACTACACCAACGCTGAGAAACACGAGGACATGCGCGCCATCTGTAGAAACAGAAATGCACGTATTAAAGTGCGGTACGCTACACTTATGTTTTTGGGTTCTGTGTTTTCTGATTAAAGTTCTTCTCTCCTTTCCCTGTGCATATTCCTTCTTTTCGTTAATTTCGGAAGTAATACCTAATACCTTCCTTCTTTAATATGATTAGAGGCTTCGAAGCTCCTAAACCATGTAAATAATTTGTTCCGATTGGCAAAACCACTACTAAAACAAAATGGAATTTGTTAGCGTTAATACACTACAATCATTAATGACTTTGGTAGTGGAAATTGTCATTGGTAGTATGCAATTGAAGTAAATGAACCAATATTCTCTTCAAAATAAATGCATCGTTTGCTATGATAACATGACCTTGAAGTGGGAACATAGCTTCACCAATTTTTTGTGCCGACCAGCGCAGTTAACAAGCAACACAGTTAAAGTAATATAACTCGGAGAAAATTCGTTTATGCACTTGACATTTACCTTGACAACTTAGGCTATTTTCCTGCTATTCTTCACAGAAAATAAGAAACGCGAAAAGAATTATTACAAAATTACTTTAATAAATATTCTTATTTAAATATTGATTTCCACATGCCATTTGAGTGTATACTGTGCTACAGATAAATGCGATTACAAAGTTTAGTCCATACTTTGACGAACACGCCGCATATTGGAAATTAAAAGAATTACTGGTTTATGTTCTCAATAAATGGATTGAAATCACAAAAATAGTATTTGCATTGTTCAATGCAAATGAAATATATGAATAATCACACAGATTTCAATGTTGTTGTTTTTTTCACATACAACTACTAGTGCATTAACTTTTGTGAATTTTAATTGAAATTATTTTTTGTAGCTGGACATAAATATGTAGGAAAAGCTGTCATAGCAAATAATAAATATTCAAATTCAATTCTTACATATCCCCCCTCCTATATTACTTCAATATTTGTCATATCTAATTTTTAAAATGAAATTTACCAAAAAAAGTCAGAAAACAGAAAAGAAAGAAAAAATTGATTTCTTTTCTATTTTTATACAAAACTATTTTGGCAGTGTGTTAGAATCATGACAGTCCATTTAGTTGTGAATTAAATTGATATAAATGCAACTATAAAACCTCACATTTGACTTCATGTACTTGAAGAATAAGTAATTAATAATAATGGAAAATGAGTATAAATTGGTCTGTTTACTTCAGATCATTGGCGTAACTTAAAGGATGATAGAAAGATAAGTATGTTTTTAAAAAATCATTTGACCCAATGGCAATTCAAGCAACTTTAAGGGAGCTTTAGACTGTTTGACTCAATACATCATTGATGATCTCAAAAGTTCGAAATGCTTGGTACTGTATGCATTGTAAACTTGACGAATAATTTCAGTTCACTTTGGAAATAGTTGGTGCTTACAAGTCATATTAAATTTGTAAACTATTTTCATCATTTGATTAAGAAATGTTTTCAGAAAACTGTCCATTAAGGTATAGCATAATATCGCTTGTTAATTAAAACAGTTTACACTTAACACTTCAAAAATGCTGTGTTAAATCAATTAAATTATATTTTGCAATTTTATTGCAAGCAAAAACAACAAATCTCTGAACCAAATTCAATTCACAGAAATACTTAATTCCTGAGGCAGGAGGAGAGCAAAGCTACATAAAGTCACTAGAACCAAAGCAAGTGACTTTTCAACATTCCTTCAGAGGATCACAGGAAATGATCTTTGTGGTCACAGAATTAAAGTTTTAATTAGGTAGGTTTAGTTACGGTCTTAAAACCTTTTATGATCATAGATTTATGGTAGGATCTTGTATATAATATTGTTTGTAGGATTTGATTAAACAAGTTATAATAAAAATATTATTTAATCATATTAATATTCAGGTCTGTAGTTGAAACAAGCTATATTTCCCATTTTGTAAACTGAATCATAATAACACTATTTTACTACCATTAAAGAAACATTAATTTTTAAATAAAAAGATTAATAATATGACATTAAACAAATATTGATTCAAGTTCCAGTAGTTCCAAAGTCATTTATTTATTTATTTATTTATTTAACGTCAAAAAACAGTTCAAACTGCGTATGACGTGCTATGGGGAAAAATGAATTGTGTGCATTTTCAAAATTCTGTGATCCCTACACTAAGTCATATACTACTTAAATTAAAAAAAAAAAAAAATGAATTCATGAATTAGAATGATTTCTAATCCATTTTCTTTTCCTTATTGGCCTAGCAACATTAGTATTTTATTATTTTTTTGATTATTTTGGATGAAAGTTTAAATTACAAATGTAGATCTGAAATGTTAATACTCTCACATTCAAAGTAATTTCCACATTTACTGTCAATTCTTGGTTATGTTCTCTGAATGCAGAAATACAAGAAAGAAAAAAACAACTGTGGAATACTAATTTGTTAAATACTATGAAGAAAATATAAAAATATAAAAGATACACATTAATTATCCATAGAATAAAAATTGTATATTAAAATTTATTTTACTTTCAATTAGAAAATAAAAATATTTTCTAGCGCTCATCCGGTACTACACAAATTTTTATAATACATAGTGGTATTTCAATATTTTCAATACAAACATTATCACACAGCAATCCTTATGCAAATAATTTCAATTCCTACAATCATAACACAGAAAATTCAGTTCTGATCAGCCAATATTAAAGAGATTTCAATGTGCAATGATGGTTATACCCATATGATACCCACATTTGGTACTTGAATGAATGAAGAAACCAATATCTCTTCACTACTGTTGCAAATTCAGAAAGTATTTCAGGAGGGGCCATTTTCTGTTTGAAACCCCTCCCCACCCTTCCTAAATATTTTTGAAATAATATATTTTTTATTTGTTAACTTGAAAAAATCTGTATTAACTACACATGTGATGTAATCAATGTGTAATTGTTTTGAATAAATTAAGTTAAATAGCAAAAAATATTGACAGGGAAAGAGGGCATGGGCCCCCTACAATTTCCATAAGTTCAAAAACTCAAACAAATGAGACATTTATCGAGAAGCAATATTTTGAAAAAGCAATTATTCTTTTGAGAGCAAAAATAATTTTCTTATTCCCTCGATTATTTCATAATTAAAATTTGTGTGCTTCAAACTATGGATCAACCTGATTCCTTGTATCAATCAAGTAAAAAAGTATCAAGTAAAAATTGTATTTTATTACATTGAAAGCTTCTTTGACCTGAAGATAGTAAATTTCCACTTTCCTCCAAAGATCTGTGTATTATTGAATTGGAGGATGATCCAGGGCAAGGGGCAGGGGACTATGGGGATCCTACCCCTCCTCAACACTCTTTTCGGTCCTTACTCAGTTTAATAAAAATAATTACTACAGTGATTGGGGCACACCAAAGGAGTTTTCCCATTATGTTTTTGTTTTTTATTTCAAGCTACTGTTTAAACAAATTTTATAGAAGTAATATCCCCCTTTATGTAAAAAATATAGGTTCAATTCAGATAAATTACTGGAGTATAGTACTATTACTTTTTCAATCAGTAAAATTTGTAAAGAAGTCTTTTACAATGTTTCTTCTATGCTGGATTATACAATTTGTAGCTCTTGACACATATTTATTTGTCCACATTAGGATGTTATTTTAGGTTTCCTGCATGTGTATCTACATTAAAAGTGATAAAGTTAAGAGCTAAAACTAGATTATTAGGAAAGTTTTGCTTTGAGTAGACATATACCTTAAGTATAACACAAAGGAACTATTAAAAATCAATAGGTTTGTCCTTACTTTTTCTAGCTACACCCACCAACCAATTATCCAAGGATAAACACACTTTACAGCAAAAAAAATATTTTTTTAAAAGATATAATGGCGCATATTTTTTAATAATATTCTTATATAACTTATTAAGCAGAATAAACTTGAACCGTCCAATTGCTCTGTATTGATATTAATATAATCTTGAAAAATCCAAGTGTGCCCTAATATTTACAGAAATAATTTATTATACAACGAAAACTGAAACCAAATCCATGGACGCTCCTATGCATCCATTACTCATGGCCTGCTATCAAGAAATGCCATTCCTTTCAAATCCTCATCCCCTTCCCTTCATTCCCTTTCTTGTGTATTGATCAAAATGCGAATAAATCCTGAGTGTTTTAGATTCATTTCCGAGAAACAATAACACTATTAGATCCTTTGCAATCCAGGGAAAAGTATAACCCTTGCATGGTGTTTTTATATTTATTATTATAAATATTAATATTAGTTTTAGCTCTCCTTTCGTTAGATGAGAGAGGAGTGGGATTGGTTATTGTGACGCTAGGGCTAAAACGGCTCGTATATCAAATCTGCAACTCTTTTTTAAATACAAAAAATGTTTCTTTTACAAGGGAGCAAACATTACGTTTATCAATATTCTCAAAAACGCACGTTTCTATTTTTCATTTCATTCACTTAATGCTGGGGTTAAAGGAGAGGAGATAAGAATTCCGGAGACCAAGCAAACTTGCGCATACACAAGGCCCTACACAAAACAAGCACAGATCCGATTGTCCCACTACTTCCTCCATTAAGCATTTGACTGACTGTCAACTCATGAGTCATGTCGAATGATATAAATGTTTTCTGGTCGTCTATAAACTAGAACTCATGGTCTCTCGTAACATGATCAGAAGTAATGTGATAAGTTTTAACCACTGATATCTTCGTAGTTAAGAAAGTAATACAGAATACATTTTTTCTATTACAGTGAGCTAATCAATAGATAAACGTTTTCTTGAGCCATCATTTCGCTACGTATGAGAGGAGTGGGGGCTTCGTTATTTCGACGGCTGGGCTGTTAAATTAACTCTGTAGCTCCTTTTTCTCGATGCAAAATAGTTTATATTTCGCGGGGAGCGGACATTATGATTATCAATGTCGGCGCTTGGAAAAGGCAGACAGGGCAATGGCCCGAGGATGGGACTGATGGAAAAAAATTAGTAAAAAATTGATAAGGGAATTCGAACTCGTGAAAATCGTTATCGTAATTAATCGTAATAAGTCGCGGTACAGTAGTCTGCTATTCCAAACAATTTTTAATTTTTTTTACTGTAAATGTGATTGAGTCATTATTTATAAGGTAGGACTCTGAAATTAATCAATTGACGCTAACATTAAAATAAGTTCTACTGAAATTCATATTTATTATTTCATATAGTTAAGATATATATTATTATAATTTATTTATTATATCTAATATTATATTTAAGATATATTTTTAAGATCACCATGGAAATTGTATTATTTGATCTCTAAACACTTTCACTATTATTTAAAATATATTTCTAAACTTTTTAAATGTAATTTTTATTATTTGTTAAAATAAAATTACTTTTAGTTTCTTGATACAACTTTTACATTTTTACTTTTTCGCGGGGGAGGGGGGGGGCTACGTTTCAATATTGCAACGGGCCCAAAATTGTCTAGCTTCGGCACTGATGATTATCATATTTTGTCAAAAGTCTCGTTGCTATCATTTATTCAAAATGCAACTAATATTAGTAAAGGAGTGGCAATGGCGTGACGTTCGGGCCCGCAAGGCCTGCAATGCGGGCGGGCCCAGGTTAAAGTGCGCCTGCTATAATTTGTTGGCAACATTGATTTCTTATGTAGTAATCATAGACTGATGAATTCGTATTTCTTAAAGGATTCTTTTAATTATTTAAGATACTAACACTACTTGTGTTTGTATACTTTTATGAAGGGGGCCCGGATGAAAGTTTTGCGGGCGGACTCGCACTCATTTCGTTACGCTACTGAGGAGTGGGGTAGGTATTCCAAGGCTCTAGAAAACATTCGCCTATGAAGAACAGAAAATAACGGACGAGGAGATAGGGTATACCACAGAAATCGATTAGTAGCAATTTGATGGGAAGAAATGCAGAGTACAAGAGCGCCTACTTGCAATGAGAGTGTAAAATGATTCGTGAGTAATTGAACCTTTAATTTGTATAGTATAATAAAAACGTTATTTACTAACACGATTTTTGAGTAGTAATTATTGATCATATTTTAATTCATTCGAACGGCGAAAAAGCGTTCGTTCGTGAAGAGCCATGCGTCCCAAGACAGTAGTGAACTCCCAGAATGGAAGGAGCGACTGCTTAATCCCCCTCTCGCCATGAACTGGAATATAACAGGATCTCGTGCGCCCCTAGGCAACTCGAGAACCCGCCTCCAGACGCGAGTGTCTACGTTCTGTACAGCAGAAGTCCTGTTGGGTGAATAGCATAGTTGAAAGCAGGGGTGCCGCGAGGAAGCAAGCGGTCTGGGGACCCTTTATTTCAAGCCAAAGTTTTCCTCCACATGTATTTTGAAGTAAATTATTCTTCAACTACAGATAAATACTTATTATTTTTATGGAAAAAAAGTTTTGAAGATAAGACATTTTGTATACATGTTTACAATATTTTGAACATTTTATTTATTTTTACAAATTATGATAAAACATTAATTTTTATTGGGAAGTTAATACTTAAATATTTTTCCGGACCTTCATTAGCAGTTAGTTTGAGTAGTATATATATTTAATGTATTTAAGTAAATATATTTTTACACATTTTGAATGAATGAAAAAACAAACAAACAACAAATTAGTGGTGCTAAAACAGTAGGTGCTTTCTGGCCTTTAGTAATGGTTATGTAATACTATTTATACCTTAATTTATCTCCGAATTAACACATCTTAGTCGTCATATTTTGTAAAACTCATTAAAGCGGTAGAACATTTGGTGCGAAAACTAAATATTTTTAAGCAAATATCACACAAAATTGACAATTATAACTACTTTTCATACAGCTAAATCTTGTCACAAAAATTAGACGTAATTCACAGGAATTCGCCGGTCGCAACGCGAAATGCCATTGTAGCTTTCTAATCTGGCATTACCTCCTAACAGGGAGCGGTAGCTCAGTGCATCAACTGATGTAATTGCAGTGCCTCTGACCGGGAGGTCCTAGGTTCGAGTCCCGACGGCGGCAAGGTTTTGGACACTAGCTTTTCAGCTATGTCGAAGAATTATGTGAGAATTCTAGCGGTCGGCTGCTCTGATCGATAGTTTTCCGTGGTTTCTCCGATCAACACCAGCTGAACGCCGGAGCAGTACCGTAACAAACGGGCTACGGACCGCGCGCCTTGTCCTATCCTCACCCCCTTACACACATACTTATACTAACATGCACTACACTACCACACATGCCGGGAGACCGGTCGGGGACGTAGAACTTGTCCCGGCTGGGGCGGTGCCCCGGTGGGAGATACCTGGTTAGGGAAAACCCCGCTAGCCAACGGTTGTTCGCCGCAGGATCTGACCATCCAGCGGGGGAAGACCACCACCTCCAGAGCAACAACACGCACTACACTTGCGGGACTAATTACCATAGTAGTTGACGCGCATTGAATCACAGAATCAATCAATTCCCTCCTACATGAGATTTGTTCAGGATGAAAGGTAGCGCTGATATTCCCTGAAGGCTAAGAATTTTTATTTCAATTAGGTTGTAAATAATTTCTAAAAGAGTAATTCGTAAACGTATAACAAAAGCTCCAAAGTAAGAAACGAACAAATAAATATGAAATAATATACAAATTATAACTTGCATAGCATCCAACTACCTCAAAATACCTCTACAATTACATTCACGAGGCGCAGGATTTTCGAAGAGGGCGACGAGAAATTACACAACGTGAAATTACGTGACGTGAAATTACACAAAAATTCAACGTGAGCCTATTTGAAGATGTTTTTGATGAACACATTTCATGAAGAAAAAAATTGTAACTTCACAATTGTTGTAGTAGGAAGACGCCAATTTTTTTTCAATTTTCGAAAAATCAAGCATTTTAACTAACATGAGACATGCATCATTCTCTTAAGTGACCTTTACGCTATGTAAGTACCAAATTTAATAAAAAAAAGTACCGTTTTGAAGAAAAAATGGTTTAATTACAACAAAAATTGCATATGTTGGCACAAAATAGTCACATTTACGAAACTGAACGTGACATTAGTTTTAGATTTGTTTTTCATTAACACATTTCATAAGGAAAAAATGTTTTACTTCATAATTTTAGTCGTGGGAAAACGGGAAAATGCCGAAAATATTTTAAAGTTTTTCAATTTTCGAAAAATCAGGGTTTTTAAAGGAGAATGAGAACTGCGCCTTTCTCTTAAACATCCTTTACTCTATCCAGTAACAAAGTTTAGTCCAAAACGTTGGAGCCATTTTTTTGAAAAAATTGAAAATATCCTAGGGGCTTTATGTAAAGTACCCCCGCCCCCCAAAAAATAAATATGTTTCAAATTCAAAGCAATTAAATTCGTTGTGAAAAATATATGGAATTGTTTGGCAGAAGTACGTGATGGGATGCGCATGATTGAAAATTATTATTCATGAAAATTATTGTTACAACAAATAATAATTTTCAATATACAAAATTTCAAATTCAAAAATAAACTGCGCAAAACATCGATTCATCTCATGAGATTTTTTCTCTGTAGGATCATTATATTTACATTTCGCGCCAGGAATGTGCATAACCCAATAGTAATTCATTGGTACCTTGATTCTGGGTCTAGAATCACATTCGTTATGATTTAATTTTTGTGACCCCCACTTCCGATTCAAAATATGCGGGTTATTGGCTTTCATAAGGTGACAACACTACATCAGCCAGATCGATTGGGGAAAAGTAATTTTGGAGAAAATCAGCTAAACGGTTTAGCCGCTAGCATTGTTCACAGACAGACGTTTTGCCGTCAATCGATTTTTTGGTACCAAGGATCCACAGAACATGGATTCTGGCTACATCACGTGTTAGAGGATTTTTACTTTCTCGTATACGTACGTATATACGGAGTAATATACGTAGTATAGAGAAAGTTATGTAATACGCTAAAACACGGCGGATTTTCGGCGGAAAAAAATACATTGCCGGGCTCTGGTCAAGAAAAAGTGCATATAACCAGTTGCTAAACTAAGAGAAAATGTCCTCTAGCCCGTGGTGTAGCCAGAATTCCTGTTTTGTGGGTCCTTAATGCCAAAAAACCAATTGAAAGAAAAACGTCTGTCCGTCCGTCCATCCGCCTTTGAACACTACTAGTGCCTAAACCACACGTACGATCTTTTACAAATTGAAGAATCCCCTGCCCCCCCCTGGCTCTAGTTGAAGCTTTGAAATTATGAAAAAAAATCTTAAAAATTTGGGGGTACATTACATGAAGCCAGACATTATCAAAATTTTCTCAAAAACGGATCCAAATTTTTTCTTCAAATTTCTTGTAAGAATATAGTAAAATACACTTATAAATGTGTCATAGGTCCGATTTTCACGGTTAAATCTGAATTTTAGGAAATTGCAAAAGTGTGAATTTTTTGCCGGCTTCCTACAACTATAAAGTTGAAGACACAGATTTTTCCTTGAAATGAAATTTGTTGTCCATAAATAGTTCTTTAATTGAGATTATGTAAACTTTTTTGAAAATTTTAGTAGTTTTCGTGCAATAGTGCGTGCAATATTTGCAATTTAAAAAAATTAATAAAACAAGATTTTCTCAAAAACGGCTCCAAATTTTTCGTTACATTTTTGCTGGGGATACTGCCAAATGTGCCCTACACGATTACATAAACGTTATATAGCTCTATTGTTTTCTTTTTTCAAAAATTACAAAAATGTAATTTTATTGACTTGTCTCTCACGTAGGTAATATTTACATTAGACGCGATTACTTCACATTATTATATTTATGAGTATATGTGCTTTAAATAATGTCAAATAATATTTCTCGAAAACTCGACAGTTTTTTGTAAAAAAGAGCAGAAAATTCAGCATTTTCAGAAACGCTCAAACGCCATTTTCTCAAAAATGGCTCCAAATTTTTTCTTCAAATTTTTTCAATGGATGGTGATAATTGCACTGTTTAATATGACGTAGAGTTCACTTTGGTGTGTCGTTTTGTTTTTCAAAAATTACACAAATGTAATTTTTTTGAAATATCTCTCATGCCGTTAATGTGCACATTTCCATCGATTTGTATACGTTATTGCATTTGTGAATGAAAGTGCTTGTAATTACTTTAAATGAAGTTTTTCGAAATCTCAATATACTCCTGTGAAAAAGAGCTTCACATTTCGCATTTACAGTAATGCTTAATGGCTATTTTCTTAAAGACGGCTTCAAATGTTTCAATGAAAATTACTATTTAGGACGAGTTTATGCTCTTATTTAATATTCTTGAAGTAATATTTCGGTTGGACTATTAGGAAAACAATATGTTGAGAAAATGTAAAAAAAAAGTACTTCGGGCGGCGACAGATGGTAACTGGCCAGACACTGGAGCAAGACCTTAAACCCAGTCCAAATCAAGGAAATTAGAAAGTTTGCTACGAGAAAGTCTGTGCGATTTGTAGTACCTCTAGTTTTTTCTAAATTTAACATCTGGATTTATCCACTTTTTCGTTGCTAGGGCTCTGTTATAAGTTTTCCTTCCGAAAATTCGTTTTTCGGGCAGCATATCACTATCGCTCCACCTCGCTGTTTTAACCTTCCGACCTCATCCTCAAAGACTAATTTAGAAGACTTGTTACATAAATATTTTCTGGACACACAGGACGCCTCACTCTCGGGCAATTACCTTACCAGAAGTCCAAAATGATCAATTTCATCGTCATTCATACAGCTTTATCCACACCGACTGGCTAAGGTGCTGTTTAACTGGACACTCCTATTGTTAGCCATATTTCGGTCTTCAGTCGTAACATATAGGCTGTTCTGAATCCTATTCATTATTGTTGTTCCATGCGTGTCACTTTTTCGAACTCTAGGGTCGACACTAACGCACTTACACACGCAATTATTGAACTTTACATCTAATTTAACAAAAATATAGATCATTTTACCTTAATAATTGCCTTATCCTTCGCGGACACGTTTTAGTTCCGTTACAGTAAAACTTGTCTATGCCGGAATCGTTTGTGTCCAACATTTTCTTCCGTCTTGTACAGGTTTCCCGCATATTCAGGTTTTCAATAACAAGTGTTAATTTAGAAAACACAATCCTTCAAAGATATAATAGGTTGAATGAGTAGTTTACCTCACCTTAAAACTACATTTTAGAGAAACGAAGATGTCCCTGGAGTGACAAAGAAAATGACATACAGAAACGCAACACGAAGTCTAATTAAACAAATAACTACATAAAAAGTGAAATAAATATTATTTTCTTCAATAGTTGATCATTTAGGTTTCCGCTATTTTTTCTAGGTCTTTGTGAATATTGTGGCAACATCCTATAACAATTTCCTTTTAACCACTCTATCTTCATTTTGACTTTATTTTTAAGGTGTCATACTCTTGAATTTTCCCAATTTTAAATTTCTCTATCAATACCTCGAGAGAAGTGTTCGTGTTCTTCAATTAATCTAATTTTCACACTAAGAGATTTACAATTTGCCGCCAGACGTAAACACTTGATTAACACAACATCTAGGGTCGGATTAACCACTAGGCGTGTTAGGCAGTGCCTAGAGCCTACGATCATGAGGGGCCTACGATAGGGCCTCCTAATAAAATTTCTAACCAGTGGACGAAAAATAAATAAATAAATAACGTATATACAAAATGTACAATGTTTTTAAATTACAATTTAAATATAGGTTTGAAAATATTGCGAAAAAATTAATAATCAAAAAAGGATAAATCTTCCAGTCACATAATATGACGTAAATTTCGAATGAATTGTGTTATCTGTATTCTTTCAAATTGCCGTTTTTTATTAAAAAATCTAATAATTACAGTTTAATACCATCCTATATTTTTTCTGAGGACTACTAAAAAATTGTGCCTGTGTTCTACGTCAAGCTTAATCCGGTCGTGACAACAC